>JAJOOS010014341.1:0-11010 GCA_029582725.1 Solanum chiquidenum | reverse complement strand
GGGAAATATTTTAGAGATGGGAATTGAACTAATGGTATCTAGGAAATAACATATGCCCTTTGGAAAAATGGTCCAACACTTAGAAAAAAAAATGAGGCGGGTGAACAGTAAAAACGCTCACTGGAAATTGTCTTTTCCTGCCGGATAGATTTTACGAAAATAAGCATAACTTCTTCGTCCGAACTTCGAATGAGGTGAAACGAAGTGCGTTAGGTAGCTAACTCAAAGGGATTTCCATGGATATGTTATTGGCCACCCAATAATTTGTGTGCTAGGAGATATGACACTCCAAAGTAGACCCTCGTAAAAGGCTTCACTTGGAAATTTTGGATTTTGATACGGTTGCTCTAAAATTTGGGTTAGACCCATATCCCACTCAATTTGACCCCCTAAACAAGAATACGAAGTCGGATTTTCGAAAAATGAAACAGATTTTTTTATATACAGCTAAACAAGTTTCCGATAACTTCCAAAGCACATTTTTAAGAACTTTTTGGGTCATTTCATGTTCTTAACTTAGGGTCTTTCTTAACAGATCATGAGTCCCTAAAATGAGGGGTTATAACCACCCAATTAGCCAACCACTCACAATTACATCTACAAGATCACCAACGTTAACCACATCTAAGGAAACATGTCGAACAAAGGGAATAACCTTAACATACCTTTCCAATGAACGCTCGAAAGACCGTAGTTCCTTTACAAAAGTTGTTCCTTATGTCCTAAGCTTCACAATCACTATATAAACACAACTGATACGCACCTATAAACAGTTTATAGTTAATCTTATATCGGCAGATTTGCCATATTGCTCCAACTTGTCGAAACGTCTGTAGAAATTCATAAAAACAATCATAAAAGAGTCCCAAGATGATTACCTTAGTTAAACAAGTTAAAACCTTGAAGAAACACCAATAATTAAAAATCTATATCTTTAAAAACCAGCTCCAAACGCAGCAAACAGAGGGGAAAAACGATTGCCATGTGTAGGGATTACGTTTCTAGGCACGGGGGAAATGTTTAATGGTAGAAATCATCAAAACTATTCTTCATTATGCTAGGACTCCATAGAAACCCTCCCCTAAGCTTTCTCTCTGGTTTTTGGAACTGAAATGAACTGTTTCCATGGCTAAAATGTTAAATAGCCGACATACCATATTTGTTTACCCGACCCAGATTCTCCCCTGGCAGTCCCTAGTAAAACCCTCATAACCTTTTACTCGGATGTTCGTTTGATACGGGTTTTTGTGCGTTGCAAACTAGACTCGTAGGCCTTCGATTTAATGGGTAATAGGCCTTCTAACTCTTTATATATTGGGAGAAAACATCCAATACATTTGACCCAAATTTCAAATATCTTTAAAAAGGAACTTATGATAACTTTCGCCAACTTTTATTTTGCCACTTACTTAACTTCAAAACTTGAGATAAGACCGTTGAACACTTAAAATATGACATACCACATCCTTTTTAATTTATTACTCACCCTCTTTGTCTTTTAATGAAGGTACGAGTTAATTTAGACGTTTGGGAAAAGTCAGGGTGTTACAGGTGCACAATTTACTTTACAGTTTTGGAAGTCATTCCAAAAAGGTTTGGGTTCAAAGGTGAACTTGAGTACTGCTTTTCATCCTCAGACTGATGGTGAAGCAGAGCGCACCATTCAGACATTAGAATATATGATGAGAGCTTGCATGATTGATTTTAATGGTAATTAGGATGATCACCTGCCTCTCATCGAGTTCGCTTACAATAATAGTTGTCACTTTAGCATCCAAATGGCTCCTTATGAAGTTCTTTATGGGACAAGATGAAAATCTCATATTGGATGGTTTGACGTTGGTGAAGCTGGGTTGATAAGACCTGATTTAGTTCATCAAGCTATGGAGAAGGTGAAAGTGATTCAAGAAAGGTTGAAAATAGCGCAAAGTCATCAAAAATCCTACACTGATGTTAGGAGAAGGGAGTTAGAGTTTGAAGTAGATGATTTGGTCTATCTTAAGGTTTCACCCATGAAGGGGAAGCTTAGTCCCCAGTATATTGGCCCTTACAGAATATCAAAAAGGGTTGGTAATGTAGCTTACGAGTAGAAGCTACCACAAGAGTTAGCAGCGGTTCATCCAGTATTTCACATCTCCATATTGAAGAAGTGCATGGAAGATCCTTCATTGATCATACCAACTGAAGATAATAGGATCAAAGATAGTTTATCTTATGAAGAGATTCCGTTCCAGATTCTAGATCGCTAAGTTCGCAGGTTGAGGACTAAGGAAGTAGCATCAGTCAAAATTCTTTGGAGGAACCAATTCGTTGAGAAAGCTACTTGGAAAGCTGAGGAAGATATGAAGAAGAGATATCCACATCTTGAAACCGGAGAAGTTCCAGATCAAGGTACTAATTCTCATCTTAGTACTCTTTAATTTGTGAGATTACATGTTGAAATTGCATTGCTTGTTGGGTGTTTGAGATGAATGTTAGATGTTACACCCTTGGCCTAGTAAGAGTAATTTCATTCGAGGATGAATTTTCCCAAGGGAGAGATATTGTAACATCTCTCAAATCAAAATAACTAGGAAAAAATTAAGAATTAGAAATAGTCAATTTTTGGAAAGAATAGAAATTTGGAAAATATGTTAAGTATGTTGAGTTGAGTTTTTGGTCAACTTCAAATGACCATAAATCCTATCTCAGGATGATTAAGGTGTGTTTCCAGATATCGTAGGTAAGATCTTGGAATAATCTTTCCAACGCCGCTGAGTTTACGTGATTCCGAGTTTGTATGAGTGATCTTCTCTATTCGAAGTTGGGCTGTTCAAATAAGGAAAGTCCAATCCGGATTTTGAAAGGGTAGTTTGGTCTTCTCCTTACCCAATTAATTTAATTCGTTTTAGTGAATTAATTAAGGGTCCAAAACTGAATTTGGTCAGTTATAAAAGTTGAAGTTCACGCTAGGGCTTGGATGAAAGAGAAAGGAGGAGAAAAAGGAAGAAAGATCAAAATTTCGTCGTTTTCGTAAGGAATTAATTGCAGGTTTCATCAAGGGGTGATTCCTATGAGGTATGTGAGGCTTTCATAACGCTGGGTTCATTCACCCATGTGCCAAATATGTTTATTTCAGTGTGAATTCATCCTAAAAGAGTTAGAAAGTTGGTGTTCTTGATATTTATTCGTGATTTTGATGTCGTTCTTGAATTGGGTTGAGATTGAGAAGTTTCTGAGATCATTACGTCAAATTATTGAGTTGTTTGGAGTTAGGTTCTTAGGCACATTTGTTGGGTATCTGTATCTAAAAAGAATTTGGGAAAAGAATCGAGTTTGGGTGAATTGGGGCTGGAAAATGAAGAAGGAAAAATAGTCGGGAAAATCTAGGCTTTGGCTCCGCATCGCAAACCTTCTCCCCAGATTTTGGAAAAGTTATTTCGCATCGCGGAGCGGTCACGAACTTATCTGCCTCAAAAAGTATTTTCGTGACCAAAAATTTAAATACATCTTCGCGTCGTGGACCTGCTTTCAGACAGTGATTTTTTGATCTTTCCTCTTATTTAGCTATCTAAAAACACTCCTAAACGTCATGAGATCTTTTCTATCACAAATCACAATGCTTGAATCCATAATTCAATTCAAGGAAAGGTAAGAGTCAAGTCTAGAAGTTAAGAAGCAAGTCAAGAGAAGTTTATAAAGTTTTCAAAAGTCTTTCACAAACGTTTTAACTTTGTTTTAAGACTTAAGTTTTGAGTTAAGAAAAGAGTAAAGAGTTGAGTTCATTTCTCAAAAAGTTATAAGGGAACTAAGTATTCCCAAGACTTTAAAATGTTTTCACATTTGAACAAGAAATGGAAACACCGATTTCCAAGAGAGCTTTCAAGCTAAGTTTTGAGTAATTATCTCAAACCAAAGAAAGAAGTTGTTTTAAAAACATATGATCTAAGTACATTTTTGGGAGTAGTATTGAGCACCGATATGGGGATGCGAGTTCATAATAATTCAAGTTTCCATAAACCATGTAGCCATCATGGGTAGTAAAGGATCATAATTTTTAGATGACTCCTTAATTTGATTTTTAGCATAGACTAGTAGATCCAGTTAGTTAAGGTGTTTTATATTATGGTAAAGTATAGGATAGTTCTGGCAGCGTGTGCAAGACGTTGCATCACCACTTAGGCTTATAGTGATAGTTGTCGATTAGAGAAACTCCCACAGAAACTATATTACTTTGATATATGAGTAAATTTGAGTTTGTTCTTGCATATCTTTAACAAATTGAGTTGTTATTTATTGTTCTAAGTGCTTTGTATAAATTGCACTATTATTGTTGTTTTACACTGCATTTTGAGTTGAGTTATTCATGAGTTGAGTAAAGCCAAGGTAAGAGTTCTTTTCAGATCCTTTTCAAGCTTAAGTTGTGTTTAGCATTCCAACCAGCATACTCGTACATTCAATGTACTGATGCTAGTTGGCCTGCCTCATCTTATGATGCAAACACATGAAACTAGGATCAATATCCAGCGCCTCGTTGATCAGGTTGAGCACTCGGTGTCAGTTGGTGAGCCTCCTTACTCTCCGGAGGGTCCTTTTCATAATTTCTTAAGCTTTTTAGTTGTTAGAATGATCGGGGGTCCTGTCCCTACATACCTCTTTGTTTTAGAGGCTTCATATACAGTTAGTAGTCAGTTGTCTTTACATTATTATTTCATATGTTTGGACTTGAGTTGCCATTTTTGCCAAGTTGAATGTTTGACCTTCAAACATTCTTAGTTATTTTATTTAACAGTTGAGTTATCTTGCATTTGAGTTCTTTTCTTAAGGCATAAAGTCTTCCGTTGAGTAAGTAAGCCAGGCCAAGGGTTCGCTTGGGGCAAACAATGGTTCTCGAGTGCCAGCCACGTTCGGGGTGTAGGCTCGGGGCGTGATAGATACAAATCAACAATATGTTATTTTATTTACAAATCCCCCCTTTGTTACTTTTCTCGGAAATAGTTTGACTAAACGTAGATAATTGTGAGTTAACTTAAGTCTAAACCATATTCCTCGTGGGATCAACCCTAATTTGATAGTTAGGTTCTTTATTTGGCAACGACTACTTATACTTCTTTCAGGAGGTTTAATTAGTGCGTATCAAATTTTTGGTACCGCTGCTGGGGAACATGACTTTTAGGTTAAACTAACTTCATTATTGAACTTTAGTAAAGTATTTCTTGATTTTGTATTTTTGTTTTGCTTTTGTTTTCTACAGGTCTTACCTCTTGTGTATACTAAGTACATGGAGTCGAGGTGAACCCTTGACCCCCTACGATCCTGAATTGAGAAGAATTTGAGAAGAATGGCAAATCTTGGGGTACAAAATAATCCAATTGGAGAGGGTCAAAGAAATGGAGCTAATTTTCAATCTCATGGAGTTTTGAATGTACATGTTCATGTTCAGGGTGGTAATATAGTTGAAAATGCAGAAAAAGTACATAACCAGTAGGCACCGAGAGGTCGTGATAACTACAGAGTTGACTATAATTCAGTTGAGTGAACCGGTGCTATTGTTCTCCCTCCACTACCTCCGGTACATACTTTTGTGGTGACCAACAATCTTATGTAAATCCTTACTGCAAGAGGGTTGTTTGTAGGGTTACCTTCAGAAGATCCATATGCCCACATGACTAAATTGAAGAGTGTCTGTATAAGTGGCATGGGACGACCAAACATGGACAATGACATCATAAGTTTAAGAGTATTCCCACTCTCACTGACATGAGATGCTGCTGTGTGGTTTTCTATGCTGCCATACAATTCAATATATACATGGGACCAACTGCACAGGGTGTTCATGGAAAGATATTTTCTGGTGTCCAAGATGTTGATCTGGAGGATAAACTGAATAACTTCATAGCACTGCCCGGAGAGTCGGTGAGTAGTTCTTGGGATAGATTCACTAGATTTATGAAGAGTGTGCCCAACTACTGCATAGATGATGAGTCACTGAAAGAGTACTTCAACAGAGGACATGATGACAATGGAAAGGCTGTGCTAGATACTATTGCTGGAGGATCTTAGGGTGAATGAACTTTTGAGGAGATTGCTGAGAAACTCGAGAGGTTCTCCAAGAACAATAAGGCATGGAGAACTAGAAAGGAAAATACTAGTAGAAGCACGTTTGCTGTCCAGACTGCACCAAATCAATCAAATGATGATATTCGTGAGGAGATGGCTCAAATGAGGACTGAAATTGGTTTGGTATTAAAGCATTTAAGTGGAAGTGCGACAGAGAAAGTGAATGATGTGAACTATCAACCTAGAGCATCGCCAGTTGATGAGTACTTTTATGAGGAGGATGCGAACTTGGTAAATGATCAGACATGGGGATTTTTGAGCCAACGCCTAAGGTTACAATTTGGATAATTGGCGCCAATGTCAAGGAAACCAAGTTCGGAACTATGGTAACTACAACCATGAGGGAAACTATGTTCGAGATGGGAACTTCAACCGCAACAACAACTACAATCGGAATGGTTATGGCAACAAGTTTGAGAGGAATGGGCCCTATGTTCCACCTGGTAATAGCGATGCTGGATCAAGTATGACTCGCATGGAAGAGATTATTCAAAAGATGATGATTTGCAGCGAATGATGATAATGTGAAGGAGATGCATAATGACTTGTTTGGAATTGGTGCAGTATCGCTTAAGAAACTTGAGCAGAAGTTTGGTCAGTTGTCCACTATGGTGAACCCACGTCAGCCAGGAGCATTTCCTAGCAACACGGTTCAGAATCCAAAAAATAATGGTCATTGTATGGTGGTCACTACTCGAGGTGGAAAGAAGACGGTAGATCCTCCCATGTTGACCGAGATGAAAAGTGTACTAGAGAGAGGTAAGAATGAAGCTGTGGAAGTTGAGGAGATAGTTGTTGAAGCAGAGATGGAAAATGAGGTGACCCAAAAAGTTATTCCCATGCCTAGACCTCCACCTCCCTTTCTTGAGAGGTTGGTGAAAAAGACTGAAGAAGGAAAATACCGCAGGTTTATAGCTATGTTGAAACAACTTTCCATCAATGTTCCATTGATAGAAACATTGGACCAAATGTCTGGGTATTTAAAGTTCATGAAGGATTTGCTGACAAAAAAGAGGGTTGTCAGTTTTGAAAGTGAAGAAAAGTTGCAGCATTATAGCGCCATTGCTACTAGGTCACTTGTGCAGAAGAAAGAGGATCCTAGTGCTTTCACTATTCCATGTACAATTGGTATGTTGCACTTTGCGAAGGCCTTGCATGACTTGGGTGCTAGCATTAACTTGATGCTATTGTCGATCTACAAAAAGTTGGGTTTGGTAGCTCCCAAGCTGACTGTGATGCGTTTACTTATGGCTGATAGAAATGTGAAGAAACCTATTGGAGTGCTCCAAGATTTCATTGTGAAAGTTGAGTCATTCATCTTTTCGGCGGACTTTGTGATATTGGATTGCGAGGTTGATTTTGCGGTCCTCATCATCTTAGGGATACCATTTCTTGCTATTGGGCTTGCATTGGTTGTTATGGAGAGAGAGCAAATAAAGTTTTAGTTGAACAATGAAGAGCTAATTTTTAACATATGTTGGTCTATGAAGCATGAAAGTGATTTTAAGTTGGTGTCGGTAGTCAATCATATTGTGGATCAAGAATCAAAAGTGGCTATTGAAGAGAGGTTAGGTGTTGAGGTACTAGCAGCTGTGATAATAAATTTTAATGGCAATGGAATTGATGACTATGATGAGTTAGTTGCTGCGCTTGATGGGGGTCAGTTTCATTTCAAACCAAAGAAGCTTGACTTAGACATGAAAAATCGAGACACTCCTCCAGCACGACCATCCCTTGATGAGCCTCCAAAGTTGGAACTGAAGGTTCTTCCATCTCATTTGCGATATGTATTTTTGGGCCAGAATAACACGTTGCGAGTTATTATTGCTGTTGATTTGAGTGAACGGTAAGTAGAGGCTTTGATATCGGTATTAAAGCGTTTTAGAAGGGCTATAGGTTGGACCATTGTGGATATTATTGGGATTCCACCGGCCATTTGTTCTCATAAGATTCAAGGCATGCCGGACATCAAACCAAGTGTTGAACATCAACGAAGACTGAACCCCCCGATGCAAGGATTTGTGAAGAAGAAGATCATTAAGTGGTTAGATGCAGGTGTTATATTTCCCATTGCTGATAGTAGTTGGTTTTGCCCAGTTCAATGTGTGCCAAAGAAAGGTGAAATCAGTGTAGTTCCCAATGCTAAAAATGAATTTGTTCCAATGATGCTGGTCACTGGTTGGAGAGTGTGTATGTATTATCGCAGGTTGAATGCATGGACTGAGAAATAACACTTTCCAATGTCGTTCATGTATCAGATACTAGATCGTCTCACTGGAAAGGGTTGGTATTGTTTCTAGATGGGTACTCGGGCTACAATCATACCTCCATAGCTCCAGAGGATCAAGAGAAGACTACTTTCACTTGCCCTTATGGGACTTTTGCGTTCAAGAGAATGTCGTTTGGTCTATGTAATGCTCCGACAACTTTTCAGCATTGCATGATGTCTATATTTTCTGGTATGGCGGAGAACAATATTGAAGTATTTATGGATGATTTATCTGTAGTAGGTGACTCATTTGATGACTGTCTGACTCATTTGGATGAGGTGCTAAAATGGTGTGAATAGTGCAATCTTGTGCTCAACTAGAAAAAGTGCCACTTCATAGTGAAAGAGGGTATAGTTCCGGGTCATTGGATTTTACAAAAAGGAATTAAGGTTGATCGAGCTAAGGTTGAGGTGATAGAAAAACTTCCACCACCCATCTCTGTAAAGGGTGTAAGGAGTTTTCTTGGACATGCAAGTTTCTATAGGAAGTTCATAAAGGATTTCTCTAAAATTGAACACTCATTGTGCAAACTACTTGAGAAGTAATCTAAATTTGAGTTTGATGATGCTTGTGTGAGAGCTTTTGTGTAGTTGAAGGAGAAGTTGACTACTGCACCTATAATTATTTCACCGAATTAGGGACAACCATTTGAAGTGATATGTGATGCGAGTGGGGTGGCGCTTGGCGTAGTATTGGGACAGAGGCGAGAGAAGATTCTTCATCCTATATATTATGAAAGCAAAGCCTTAAATATTGCTCAAAAGAACTACATGGTTACTGAACATGAGCTTCTTGTTGTGGTTTTCGCATTCGAAATGTTTAGGTCCTATTTTCTTGGCACTAAGGTTATTGTGCATAACGATCATTCTGCATTGAGGTATCCGATGGCTAAGAAGGATGCAAAACCGAGATGGATTAGATGAGTACTTCTACTGCAAGAGTTCAATTCTGAGGTAAAGGATAGAAAGGGGATATAAAATCAAGTCGCCGATCAGTTGTCCAGCTTGAAGGAGGAAGCTATGATCAAGCTAGAGGATGGAGTTGAGATTAATGATACATTCCCCGATGAGCAGGTATTGGCTGCTTCTTATGACCTTATTCCTTAGTTTGCAGATTTTGCTAATTATTTGGCAAGTTATTTGGTGCCTTCAGATATGACATTTCACCAAAGAAAAAAATTCATGTTTGATGTGAAGAAATTCTTTTTGGAAGAGCCTTCCTTGTTCCGTGTTTGTGCTGATGAGATTATTCGTCGCTGTATGCCTGAGGTTGAGATGATGAGTATACTTGAGGCGTGTCATTCGTCACCTGTTGGTGGGCACCATAGTGGTATTCGGACTGCTCATAAAATTTTGCAGTATGGGTATTACTGGCCTACCATCCACCAAGATGCTCATGATTTTGCTTAGTCATGTGATCGTTGTCAAAGAGAAGGTGGAATTTCGAGGAAGCAAGAACTACCAATGAACTTGATATTGGTAATTGAGCTGTTCGATGTTTGGGGTCTTGAATTCTTGGGTCCGTTTATGAGTTTGCATGGGATGAAGTATATTCTTGTTGTGGTTGACTATGTATCGGAATGGGTGGAAACAATTGCGCTTTCAAACAATGAGGTAAAGAGTGTCACCGTATTCCTCAAAAAGAATATCTTCTCCAGATTTGGTACACTTAGGGAAATTATCAGCGATGGAGGTTCTCACTTTTTCAATAAGTTGTTGAAGGCGTTGCTTGAGAAGTTTGGTGTTCGTCACAACATAGCAACTCCGTATCATCCGCAATTTAGTGGGCAAGTTGAAGTGTCAAATAGAGAGATAAAGCAGATCCTTGCAAAGACTGTGAATGCCAACAAAATTGATTGGTCAAGACTCCCATATGTATGTCCCCCTACCAACTTGTATATGGGAAGTTATGTCATTTTCCTATAGAGTTAAAACACAAAGCATGTGGGAGCTCAAGAAGCTAAATCTGGATTGGGACCCCGCATCAAATCAAAGAATGAATGAGATGAATGAGCTCGATGAGTTTCGCCTGAAAGCATATGAAAGTTCAGCATTGTACAAGGAAAAGATGAAAAAGTACCATGATCAAAAGATTGACAAGCGTGAATTTGCTCCCGGTGATCATGCATTATTATTTAACTCGATGAGTTTCGCCTGAAAGCATATGAAAGTTCAGCATTGTACAAGGAAAAGATGAAAAAGTACCATGATCAAAAGATTGACAAGCGTGAATTTGCTCCCGGTGATCATGCATTATTATTTAACTCGATGAGTTTCGCCTGAAAGCATATGAAAGTTCAGCATTGTACAAGGAAAAGATGAAAAAGTACCATGATCAAAAGATTGACAAGCGTGAATTTGCTCCCGGTGATCATGCATTATTATTTAACTCGATGAGTTTCGCCTGAAAGCATATGAAAGTTCAGCATTGTACAAGGAAAAGATGAAAAAGTACCATGATCAAAAGATTGACAAGCGTGAATTTGCTCCCGGTGATCATGCATTATTATTTAACTCGATGAGTTTCGCCTGAAAGCATATGAAAGTTCAGCATTGTACAAGGAAAAGATGAAAAAGTACCATGATCAAAAGATTGACAAGCGTGAATTTGCTCCCGGTGATCATGCATTATTATTTAACTC
>JAJOOS010014340.1:0-16909 GCA_029582725.1 Solanum chiquidenum | reverse complement strand
TGGCATGTCGTGACTATTGCGAAATGAATTTGTCACATTCATTCATAGTTGATGATTGAGATTTATTCTTTAAAATAAAATATATGAAACTTATATTTTAAATTTAAATCTATTTAAAGAGAGATGAGTTTTGGAGTATTAAAATTTGAAGCTTTTTATAATTTTTAAGAAAACAATTTTTTTTTTGTATTTTTTTATTTCGACTGAACATATCGCACGTAGGGCTGCTTATCGAATGGATCGGTTAATTTCGTTTAACTGTTTGGCTCATCAGATATCAATTTTTAAATTTACTAATCCGCTATTTAGCATATAAGATATTAATTGATTCGGTAACGAATTAACAATTATCGAACAATTATTGGGAGATGTATCGGCTAACCTCTAATTTCTATAGTACCTTTTTTTCCGATGAATGCACCTTACAAAAAGGATGACCTTTTTAGAACAAGATCAAATGGATAGATAGATCCAGATTTTCAACTGCTTGTCTTATTTTCATTGTTGTTGCATACTTTTCATGTACTTGTGTTCAGTGTTTTTCTGAGTTTGTTGACTTGCTCTATATTCTTTAAAGTAAAATAAATAATTGTAGAAAAGTAAATAAACTTTCATGGCTTTACGGCCTTAGCCTTTAGGAGCTAAAACAAACAAATTAAAATTATATAACTGCTCTTATATTTCATGTAAAGCATTAAATGAGGCTAATATACCTAGAATAAAATATAAGTATTGTAACACTTAATGAGTTATTACCCGATAAGGAAATTGAATACTCCACTCTCACACCAATAAATCGTTAATTATAAAGAAAAAATATTCTCCAAGATTCCAATCATTTATTTGATAACCCAATATCCATAAAAAAAAATTGACTTATCAATTATGGTTCAATTTTGAACACCCCTAAATTTATACATAAGTGAAATTTAGCCCATTTTCATATACACTTCTCTTTTAATCTTATCTGTACATTACATTGACGAGCCGAAGTGCAGGCATATTTATCCTCCTTTGAATTCTACATGCACGCTTCATTTACAATAGACATAATACGTAAATACGATCTTTAACTTGACTTTAGCGAATAACTATGTCATCTAACTTTGAGTTTGCACAAATAGACACTTAAACTTCTGTAAAATTGAACAAGTAGACACATGTGTCCTACGTGACATAATACACGTCAGACGCCACGTAGGATACAAAATTGTCATGTTGGGTGTCAATTGTCATATACGACGAATTTGTCTATTTGTTCAATTTTATACAAGTTTAAGTGTCTACTTATGCACACCCAAAGTTAAAAGTAATAGTTGTCAACTGATGTCAAATTAAGGTCATGTTTATGTATTATGCCTTTGCAATATTTGTAACCAAGGATTAACATTAGTATTAATTAAACATACATACTTGGTTCTTCAAGAGAGGAGAAAATGCACAACCGTTACGAAATGACAATTTTTAAAAAAAATGTCTGTAGTTTGACTTTATCAAAGATTATAATTTTAATAAGAAATTTTTGGAAGTTAGCACTAGCTAACCAGATCAAGTGGAAAAAAGAAACAGATCAAGTATCAGTAAAATAAAGTGTTTGAAGTTTGGTCTTGACAAATCATCATATCGAACTTCAGATAAAAATATTTAATGTTTGACCTTTATAAGGTCACACATCATATAAAAATGTTTGAAGTCAAACACAATTTTTCATAAATTTCAGTTACGTGTTAGATGTAAACTTTTATAACTTTCAATTTGCATATATCTAAAGTTATTTCCGAAACAAATGACTTAAAAGAAAAAGAAATACCTTGGAATATAAATTCAATGATAATCCCAAACACAATTGTTTTGTGCATAGATTATTGTCTACATTGCAAACCGAATGTCTACTGAATTTTGTGCCTAATTATGTTGGGCCGCCAAGAATTTTGTGTCTAATGGTCACATATATTGGACCTACTATTACATGTGCATTTACTTCCTTTAATTTGCACCAAGGACAAACCATTATATATTTCTTTTGTACTCTCTTTCTCCTTAATTACTTGTTCACTTTTAAATCGACACACCTATTAAAAAAAATAATGATTGATGTAGTGAGTTTATCATTTTACCTTTATTAATTATGAAGTGGATGAATTAAAAACTTAAGATTTTCAAAAAAGTTTTACCTTTTTCAAAGTAATTAATTGAGGATATAATAGGTAGAAAAAACTGTCATTTCTTGATTTGTCAAAAGTGTCCAAGTAATTAGGGACAACTAAAAAAGGAATAATGTCCAAGTAATTAGGGACAGATGGAGTAAGAAGCAACACTTGTCTTTTTTATGGTCCATTTTTTTTTTTTTTTTGGTATTTTGTGTTCAAGGGTATTTTGTAGTTTTCTTGACTATTTTTTTTTCATTATTGAAAATCTAGCTTTGGTTGTGCTTGACTAAATCTTGAATCTATGTATTGACCATTCACTTTCTCAGTAGCAAAAAAACGCTTATTTGTGGCTTTTATCTCAGGATTTTTTTTTAATCCCAGGACTATTTATGTTTATTCCTCACACCAAACGAGCCTTAAAAGTAGAAGGATAAGAAAGAAATTGTTGATTTTCTTATGAATTTGTATAAACGTAATACTATTTATACGTACCTTAAATATATATACACATATATAAAAAAAATATTAAATATTTTATAAATATTCATTTTAGTGAATATCGTAAATTAACTTCAAATAATTAATCTTTAAGAGGTCGTTTGGTTTGAATACAAGTTATGATAAGATTAGTTATGATGGATAAGTTATGCTGGGATAAGTTAGGATGTGATAAGTTATGCTGAGATTATTTCTTATTGACCGTTTGGTTGGTTGCTTTCAATACAATATACATTACATAAATTCTAAGAATAAGTTGTTTGTTTACGAAAATACCCTTCAATTTATTTAGTGTTTTTTAATATATATTTTATTTTCAAGCAATAGTTATTTATTCTTAAAAATAAAACTTTTGTCTTATTTAGCTTAAATATTTTTGTGTGTGCATTTCCATAATTGTACCAAATGTATTTAAGAATAAAAATTTCATCTAAATTTGTTAAAGTACGAAATAATTTATTATTTATGTTACTTCATTTAAACATGTATCATTCTTAAATTGTAAAATACTAAAGTTATCTTCATTTTTAAATCATCTTTCATGTTACTATTTCCTTCAAAATTTATGTGAACTAACAATAGAATTCTTTCCGAAATTAGCATACATGAGATGAAAAGAAGATAAAAAAAATAAAAAAATACACAAAAGATCTAGCTAAAAAGAATACCAATATAAATTAATTTCAGAGAAAACTGCACGGGAAGCTTGTATTCAGTACCGTAGCATTTCGTTTTATCTCTCATTTTAATTGATATATAAAATATAAATTTTCAAGTGGCTAAAAGAATATCCAATTAAAAATATGTAATTTGATAGTAAGGAAATTAAATTAAAATATAAATAAATATAAGAATTAGTCAAATAAATTCATAAATATAATTATATTTATGTAGTGTAATTATTTTTTAAAATATGAAGAATTATTATAATAAAAATAAGGAGTAGTGAAGGTCATAACTATTATTATACATGATATTTAAAATAATGTATGATTTTACATGGATATAAAAAATGAGGTATAAAAAGAGTTTAAAGGGGCACTTCTGTCATTTTATCTATCTTATATCCGGATAAGTTATCCCGATATTCCACCCAAAGATAGGGATAACTTATCCCAGGACTAATTATTAATCCTGGGATAAGTTATCCCATGCTGTGCAACCAAACAAAGGATTAAAGGGGTGCTAAAAATTTATCTGGAAATTAACTCCCTTTATCCATCACACTAAGTTCTTATTCCTAGATTTGTTTCCAATTAATAAGCACACATGAGTTCGACACATATAAAGTTCAATAATTTTTGCCTAAATCTTATATTAATACTTAAAAAAACCATATAATATATCTAAACAAATTTACTCCACAACTCAATAATCTATCTTTTCTAAACCTAATTAATAGTAATATACTATAGCTCCACTCTTGCCGATGAAAGAAAGCATCAAACTTAATGTCTCTAATTCATACATATGGTGGGAGTCTTTTCCTTAATTTACTGAAGAAAAGGTAAAAGTTCATATACTACATGAGGAATTAAGCCTAACATAGAAATAGGAGGAGGCTAAAAGGGAAATGAGTGGGTTCGGTGTTAGGAGGGAAAAATTATTATAGTACTAAGTAAACATCATCATGTTGTCCATAACTATATATTTGGTGGAAAACAAATCATATTAAAAAGCATAAATATAGGGATGGACAAGGATTTCTATTTGACTTTCTCTTCCATCCAAACATCATGCCACACATAACGTTGGACGTTAGTTCGGCGCAAATTTGTAAGTATTTATTAGCGGAATCAGAATTTATAATTTTTACTTAGAGGATTAGTTAAAAATATAAAGATATAAATACATAAAGAGAATTTAAAACAAATAGTGGCATAGCTACGTTGATCCAGGGATGATCACTCAAACATCCTTCGTTGAAAAATTTATGCATACAGGTTAATAATAACTTTGATTGGGAGGTGAGTTTTCCATATGGATACAGGTTAATAATAACTTTGGTTGGGAGGTGAGTTTTCCATATGGGAGACCTAGGACCGAATCCTGCCTACTCGGCCATGAATTCGTCGCATGAGACTTGTCTAGTATAGTTTATATCTTCTCTGTGGTTTGCGGAAAAAAAACAATTTTTTAGAGTTATATGTTAAGATTTTAAATATTTTTTAATTTCGCCACAAATTACACAAGATAAATATATACCTAAAAAAATGATCTATTTATATGGTGAAATTTTCCAAGCAAAGAAATGTCAATTGTCTCTCCTAGCACAATAATGGCTCCTCACTCTTTGCAAAAGCTTTGGTGTGGGGTAATGGCTCTTTTAACAGAAATGTACTATGTTGTGAGTCAAGTTAAAATAAGAGTCAATTAAAAGAGGTGACAATAATTTGTAAATTCATTTTTGAAGTAGGATAAAATAGTACATTTGCTTCACTCTTTGGTCAACAAACATGTTAAAACTGATTTCTGACATTTTTGAACAAGGAATTTATGATGTTCATGTAACTAGAATTTCTTTTCTACAAAAAAAATCATTAGTCAATATTTCTACTTGAAATATAAGTACACATTAACTAACATTTTTCAGATAAAAGAATTATTTGATGAAAAAGAATGGAGTATTTGACTTCTAAAAATTTAAAGTATAACCGTGCTCTCTAATTTGATTTTAGTTGATATTTATTTCTTTCAACTTTAAATGTATATAAATATACACTTATATTTGTATAAAGTTAAACAAATAGATATATGCGTCTTACTGACATATTATGAATCAATTCAAAAGTATCTCAGGTAAATTGTCACATAAAATATCTTTATTTTTACACATAAACTAATATTTTCTCTGATTCAATTTATGAATGGTCATACAAAATCAATTCCTCAAGAAATAATTTAATATCATATTTTATAGGAAAATTATTTTCATGATCCAGCAACCAAACAACCCCCTTAAGGCTCCCAAATTTCATTTGAAAACAGAAGTGGAAAGGGAATCTCGTCACAATTTCTCGTTTTGTTGATGGTTGTTGAAAGTCGTTAAGCATTCAAACCTAACTACAACTGTTATAGTGAAAGATAAATAAAATTCCTCGACTTTTAATTAAAAGTCTCAAATCAAATAGTATTGATTTATTTTTTTGGTTAGCGATCACTTTTTCCTCAATTTAGTCCAAATTTCAAAATAAATACAGGAGCAAGAAAATAAAAATAAGAAGGTTCAAAATTTTGGTCAAAGTTAGGAATAGACATGATACAGTACATGTTGAATTACCATAATCGAACTTTTTGACACCGCAATTCGATTTTATGTAATTGGTATGTCTTTTACTAAGGGAAAAGAGTTTGATATACCCCAATTTTGTTATTTGAAGCTGATATGCCCTCGTTATGAAAGTGACTCATATATATCCTTATCGTTATACAAACGGCTCACATATACCCCTATCGTTACAAAATAAGCTCACATATACCCTTCATTTAATGGAAGTGAAAAAAATTAGTTTTAAATTTTGACTTTTGATTTTTTTTAAAAAAAATCATTTAGGGGTATATATGATTTTTCTAGCAAATTTCAAGGTATGTTATAATTTTTTTCAGACATAAAATATTTTTTTACTTCTTGATTATCATTATTTGAGTTTCTTATTCTTATTTTATTTTTTTCTTTCATTCCTAAGTGTAAAGAAAAAAAATTAAAACTATTTTTTTGTTGCTATATTATAATTTAAAATTATTTTTCGGATATATTGTAATTTAGTTTTTGTATTTGAAGAAAAAGTTTGGGTCATCTAAATTTTTTTTTACAAGAATATTAGTGAAATTTAAATAAATTTGACCATCAAAATACTAAATCTAAATTAGTCATTGAAAAAAAAAAGTTAAAAAAATAATATATGTTTGAAGAGGATTAAATATAGTTAAATATACCCATATAAGATTATATTTTTTTTAAAATAATTAAAAAATTAAACTTAAATTAATTTTTTTACTTCCGTTAGAGGAAAATGGTATATGTGAGCCATTTGTATAACATTAGGGGATATATGAATCACTTTCATAACGAGGGGTATATCAGGTCTAAATGACAAAGTTGAGGATATATCATACCCTTTTCTTTTTAAAAAAATATATGATGTGATATTCGATATTTATAAAGAAAATACTGAAATATCAAAAATTATATTGAAATATGTATTCACATATAAAATTGATTGTATACATGAATATTGAAGGTAATTGATTAACGAAAAGAATCGACTTTACTTTCTTTTGAATATTTTTATTTATATAAAATATTAGTATTAGTATGATATAATTAAGACGTTACGGGAGGAGCGTAACATGCCCACTCCTGTCTGGACCCTGGTGTTAGAAGGTAGTAGTATTTATTTGATGTTTGAAATGTTATTCGTCGTTTAGCAGCCATGGTGAGTCTCTTTTTTCCCTCATCTTTGACTCTAATCTTCCATTAAAATATCCCTTTAACTGTCATTTGCTTCTACTCTTTTCTTCTTCTTCTTCTTCTACACTTTTTCTCCCTTTCCTAATTAGACCATTTTTTTGTCTTCTTCAAACCTCAACTCTATACATATATACCACTATCTAACATATTTCCATCTTCATCTTTTCTCTTTCTACTTTTTTTTTTTTTTTCATTTCTGGGTTTGTTCTGAATCCTAAAACTCTTACACTTGGGTGTGCAGATCCAATTACACGAAGAAGTATATTAATAGCTCAGTTGTTAGAGTGTCGAGGATTCTGAGTATTTGGTAAATCCAGAATTGCATTCAACTTTCTGGATTAGCTCAAAAAAATAGTTTTCTAAAAATGGCAGATGTTTTGCATACCAATGGTAAACTAGATGATCCAAGTATGATTGAGCTGACTGGGAAAATACTAGTGGTAGCAGTCATAGTTCTCTTTCTTGTAGTGATGTTGGTCTTCTTTCTCCACCTTTACTCAAAATGGTTCTGGAACCAACGCCGGCAAGCGGACAACCACCGCAATGCCGCCACACGGCAGCGGCGGCGGCGCCGTCGTTTCGACTTTTCCCCAGGTCATGAAGTTAATGTTACATCTGTTCTCAACAGGGGGCTTGACCCTGTTCTTCTTAAAACAATTCCTGTAGTTTTATTCAATCACGAAGAATTCAAAGATGGATTGGAATGTGCTGTTTGTCTTTGCGATGTTTCTGAAGGTGAAATGGCGAGACTTTTGCCTAAATGCAATCATGGGTTTCATGTAGATTGCATTGATATGTGGTTTCAATCTCATTCTACATGCCCGCTTTGTCGAAACCCAGTCATGTTACAAGAATCAACAGTGGAAGCCATACTTAGAACACCAGTAGAAGAAGAGGATTCAGCTGAGGTGATAAATTTCCCAACTAATGTGTTGTTTTGGGGAAATGAGACTCAAGTGAGCACAATGGGTTCAAATAATTTGGAGGAAGATTTGCAGGATACTAATTCTCCTCATCCACCACCACCACCAGTAGCAGCACCATCATCCTCATCCTCGTTAGATTCTACGAGTGATAGGCCGTATGTTTCATTGGTAATCGATATTCCAAGGCAGATTAACGAAGTAGTCGAAGAGGAAGATGATAAATCTCCAATGCCCACAAGATTGAGGTCTTTGAAAAGGCTCTTGAGTAGAGATAAGAAGGCTAATCCTTCTAGTCCAAGAATTAATGTAGATTTAGAACAAGGAGGCAGATGAGGTGAAACTGTTTTTTTTTTTGGTGTAAATTGCAAATGAGTGTGAGGTCTTTGATATTTGCTGCAAAATTTGGACTCTCCAAAAATGTTGCCGCACATGTATGCACTACTTTTGAAAGATCCGACATATGCCTGATGATATTTTTGAAGAGTCGGAGAACTCTCATTCGTTTGTTATTCTTGATGCAGATGTGAAGTTTGACACTTTTCATCTGCTTATAGGCAGTAAATATATAATGTATATGTATAAACAACAATGCAGTGGGCTTCTCTGTTTTGAGAATGAAACAATTTATCTCTCTTACAGAAGAGTATTTCAGTTACTTTGTTGAAAAATATCAATGCATTTTTTGTTGCAGAAAGAAATAATCAAACCAAGAGTGATCAAGCTAAATTATATAGTAGATATTAAGAAGGCTTATTGACCAAACAAATTTCATTTAGGTACTTGAAATCTTACTCATTTTAATTGAGCATCTGAACACATGTTTTTATCACACTTTCGGTTCAAATTATGAAATTGTTTTCTTGTGCATGTTCCATTATGCTAATTACATAGATAAGTTAACCATTTATAATATATCACCTTAACCTCAAGCATATTCCAATTGAGGATGATGCATACAATTAAAGGAGATGACATATTTAGGTGATTAACTTATTTACATAATGAACATTTTAGATTACACACCAAACGTGTTACCAAAATTTAAACAAGATATGATAACAATATTTTATTATGTGTTCATGTGCTCAATTAAAACAAGTCAGCAATTGAAATGTCTAAATAAAATTTGGTGAGGGGTTGTCGATTGAAAGTAATACTTTATGATGTTATTCTACATCATAGAAGCCAGTGTCCTTGAGGATTGCCACATTAACTATTTAATGGAGATGCTAACCAATGTGAAATTAAATTTTCTTTTCTAAACTTGCATTAACCAAATGTTGGCAAACCTAGAGATATATGACAAACCTAGAACATTTTGCACTTGCAGGTAATCACACAGAGAAGTATTACACAACCACAGATTTCGGATGCTTTGCTCTACGGAATAGCTAGTTCCCTGCTAATGAAACTCACCATCAAAGCTGAAGTAGCGGCAGAGCCATTACAACACCAAATATTGATACTAGCAACAGCAACAACCAAGTTGGCAAAGATTTCCTCCGTTGGTTCTCCATGTCCTTATGGGGCTCTACGCTATTCAAACCATCCAACAAGGGTGAGGAAATTTCAGCTTGAGTTGGCACGGATGACGCCTTCTCCTGATCTGGTTGCACCAGGAGCTGCTGCTCTTCATACTTCTCCACATACTCTGGAAACAATTTTCTAAAGGTAGGGCTGTGATGCAAAATTAGTTAGTTAAAAGGGATCAAATAGAAGGAGCTGTTGAAGCAATTGGCTGTGAAAATAGTAGATCAATTATCATGTAACAGATTTTTTACTGCCTGAACTATACAGCTTAAGGCAATTATCTGAAACAAATACAAGGTATGCAGCGTTGAACTTGTAGTTGACTCACTTTTTACAATTGAAAGCAAGAGAAGCCTTAGCAAGCTTCTGTTTCTCAGCAACTGTTGTTGTTACACTGCCTGTGGTAGGGCTGGTGTCCATCTGCAGGATGGGAGACATAAAAGTTGCCACTAATGCAAATGAATGTTTGGGAAGCAAAAAGAGATTTTGAACTATAGGATGGATTCTGTCGTCTATGCTTTTCAAGATAACTACAATAAGCATTGTGGATAATGCAGGCCTAATATGGACCTATTATTCAGCGTACTAAAATATAGGGGTTCCATATTCATGAAAAGCCAGAATTGAAATGATCCATGTTACGGAACCAAGACAACCTATCTTACTAATAATAAGAAATGGTTAAGGGCCTCCAACGCCTATAAATAGAAACTTCTTGAAGTCTCTATTTAGCAAAGGGAGACGGAGAGGAACAACAAAGTCGGGAAAAAATTAAGTGTAGCCATGGAATCTTTTCTAACCAAAAAGAGGTACTAAGCATTCTTCGAGGTACTATTATACAATCACAGAAAGAAGATACAAATTAATCTACCACAGGGTCTCTTCACATCTCTCTCTCTATGTGTGTGTGTGTGTGTGTGGGGGGGGGGGGCGCAAGAGAGGCTGGACAGACAGTAAGAATGCTTGAGTGACAGTGTCAAGAAGCAGTAACCATTTCAAAAGATATAAAAGAGAAAGGCGTCCTAACAGACGGGGTGGGTAACTGGGAGGGTTAGTGCAGTTTTCTAAGCAGGCAAAGGGAAATATAGGAAGAATTCAAGGCAGCTCCCACCTCTCCTTTGCACACTTCGAAGGTGGCGTTGCGCTATGTTAAATAGGTCAGTGGGATGAGGTAGGATTTAATTTCAGCCTATAGCTGGTGAGTTCAAAATAAGGACCATATTTTGTTTAGTGCTGCTTGATGCGTAAAGACAGAAGAACCCAACGGTCATACACACGAAAGAAATGAGCATTAACTAAAAAAGAGAGCACAACCCAGAAAATAAATCAGTAATGAAAAGGAAAGCAGGTCCTTTACCATAAAAGAGAGCAGTCCAGTGAGTATGCTGCAGGAAAGTAGAGGAAAATCAATCCAAATGAAGAAATACGACTATGAAGCCAACATAGTAATGGTAAAGATTCAACTTATTTCGGAAAACCAAAAAGACAGGTTTTTACTACTTAGTTCTGAAAAGTAATCAGAAAAATATTTCATATCACATTTTGGTTATACAAAAAGTGGAAATAAGTTTGTGGGCACAATACAGATTATCAGACAAATTTGACTGAAAAAGAGGAGAGCTGTGGGGTGGTGAGACAAATAAAATCACCATATTTTTTACTCGTTGATAAGTATATTGTAAGTTATTACCTTGACACAGACCACATAGGGTTCCAGCTCTCTGGGTGAACTGTGAAGCAATATGGCAGGTCAGGTCGTCAGGAACACCGAATCCATTCAAAACAACAGACAATAGTAACTATAATGCACTCTATAAACACTTACAATCACTCATAGATAAACAAATTTTCTTTTGCGTCATAAACCTTCCATTTGGAGTAACCATGCTACAGACAAAGCAAACAAAGATGTGATTTCCAATTAACAAAAATGAAAAACCTTACTGAGACACGTTGTCGAAGAGTAGAAACAAGTCTGGAATAATCAAACTGATCTGAATATAGATTACCTGATTCCAGGAGGTTTAAATGGATATTCTGGAGGAAACTTGATCTTACCGTAATATAATCCACCTTATTATTGAAGTTGGCAGAATTTCACAAGCAACAACCAAAAGAGAAAGACTAACTCAGAGAAAAACAAATAAGTATTCAAAGGTGACAAAAAGAGTGTCAAATGATAAGGTTTGGGAAGAAGGTGCATCACATTACAGTATTAGTGCATTGTCAAAATAAATATCAAAGTTAGTTAGGGAAAGTAGAAACCTGCAAAGGGTGTTCCTTCACTCCCCTCCAAAACGTAATCTGGCCATGAGATTTAGGTAAAAAAAGTGGAAAGATTAGGAAAAGCAAAGCAAACAGGTAATGAGTCATCTGACGAAAAGAAGCTAAAACTATAGCACAATTGGCAAGTAAGCCGAGAAATATATATGCACTAGGAGAAGAGCATCAGATGATACATGCCAATTTCATTCCTTTACCGGCAGTTCATGTAGGTGATTTGTGTCAATTTAGTTCCTTATTAGACTGCCTTACAATAGCGTATTTAGATGCATGGGGCACAAACAAGTGAAAACAAAATTTATGCAGGAGGTATCAACAGGAAAGGAATAGGACAATCTGCTTATTCGGGAGAAAGAAAAGGAACTAGACAAAGTTCACGAAAACCAATATGTTCAACTAAATATATTGACAAATACAGGTTGAGAGAACAAGCAGCAGAGACTTACGCCACTCAAGAATATCATTTGGAGAAGGCCGGGCCACAACATGGGAGACAGGTTCCTGCAAGATCACAGGCTTCATCACTTTCTGAGGACTCAGATTAGAGTATAAATGTCCAAACACACATCAGGAAGAAGAGTCTAATTAACAAAGGCACAGTACTTGTTGTCCAATACCAATAAGTCCACGAAATATAGGAAATAATAATAGAAGTGCCATGCTTTCACCTCTGGCAATCAGGAAGAGAAAAGCAAACAACTTCAACTAAATTAACAAATGTTAAGCTACAATAAATTCCATAGGTAATGTCATGAGGGGCAAGAAGATGAAAGCCACAACTAAAGTTCATAATATGTAAGATCCAATGTGGTTAACCTGCACTTTAAGTAGGACCTCTGACATATTCATTTTCATGGGAAAGGAAGCTGCCTTGTAATGCAACAGATTTATGTATAATATATTCACTGAAGGAACAAAGATACATACTTTACAAAGTGCTCTATATTCCTTCTGGAGTCGCTTTACACATGCCTTTTCTGCCATGTCTAAGCTTCAAAATGCAAGGAAACTACAGGATGATACTTGGAGTTTCACTTATTCTCTACAAGTAAACAAATGAGATTTTGAATAAAAAACAAAAAAATTAAAGGGGAAAAAAATTAAGAATGACGTGGGTATATGATACTTAAAAACATGACCAAAGAAAAATTAAGTCAATATCAATCAGTGCAGAAACATAAAGAAAAAGAGGCTAAAGTATATAATCTTATCCTCCAGCTAAGAATGGTCATCAATTCCACAAGAACGAACACTTAGAAAGTGGTGAAGCCAAGAACTGAAGGGGGGAAGGAACTTATATACAGAAGCATTAATATGAATTTTCAGAAGTTAGAGGGGACATCAGTAGATTTCTAAGGCACCTCCAAACTTCCCAAAATCCCAAAGGACAAAAGGCTGAAATCTCAAATTTTGGTGGCGGACACTGCTCATCCTCTCCCCAATAAAATTCACCAGGTACATCATCCAGGCAAAGCAGTGAACTTTTTTTTTCTTTTCTTTACGAGAGATAGAGTCTGTCTACAATAGAATTGAATTCTGTTTTTGATTTGTTGGAAAAGAAATTAGCTATCTGTTGAGAGGTCTGTCTATGTTCTTAACAACAGGGATCAACACCTTTCAATTCCCTTCTCTGTAGCAATCAAAGGAAAAATATCTAGACATACTTGAATAGAAGTATAACAATAATAAACCAGCTATTCGAGCATCCTAGTGTATGAAGTGTGTCTCAAAACAATCATATTAGAGGATAAACATGTGAACATAGAATCATTAGCGAGCTATAAAATACAATTGGAGCCACTCTACAGCTTGGCTGAAGCAGTTGATGTCCATCTTTTCTACACAGAAATCTATTGCATATGACAAGTACAAAGCCAAGAAATGCATGATCTGTTATCACACATGACATTTTGGTGAACCAAAGTCTTTCAAACTACCAGAGAACCAATTCTTTAATTATTCACAATATTTTATAGTGGAAACAATCAAATATACCCTTGTTCTATTTGATATAGTTCAATATGCCCTCCCTCTGAGTACCATTCAATTATGACCGACCCTACCCTTATATTTTGCCACTAACACCTTGTTTGGAAGGTTGTTACTCATTGAATTGTTAGTTTAAATACAATATTTTTTTTGATTGTTACTTAAATGTTATCATGTAGTATCATTTAAATCCATCGTTAGGTACCGACAAAAAGTCACATTTTGTGTAATGACCGATTTGATGTGATCGCGTGCTTACCTTAATATTTTCTTTTTATTTTATCTTTACTTATTAGTTAATAATCTTATTATATTCTTTACACTACTGTTTCATAGTAGCTCTACCCATACTATACTTTTCTTGTTGGTATATCATTCAAATTATTGACGTGTGACATTATGTAACGACGGAGAGTGATACAATCTATCCAAACATTGTATTCATTAAAACATACATGATACAATACAATACATTATGAAACCGTACGGAACAACCATCCAAACAGAGTGTAAATGGTTGTTATGTACAGTTTCGTAATGTATAGTTTGGATACATTGTATTTTCTCCATCACTTAACAACGATTCAAATGATAAATCTACAAGAAAAGTAGAATACGGAGTACAACTACTATAAAAAGGAACGATAATGAATAAAATAGAATTATTAAATAACAACTAAAGACAAAAAGAGAAAAAAATATTATAAGATAACGACGCGAACACACCAAATCGTTCATTACACAAAATAAGACTTTTTGTCATTAACTACTGATGTATTTGAACATACACTACAATAAAATTTAATGAACAATCAAAACAAATATGATACTTAAACTAACAATGCAATATATCCGTTAACAACTATCCAAACAAAGTGTAGTTTACCATTAATTAATTTAGACTGATGGACACTATGCCAAGCTCATAAGCAAATAACTTATCCCCAGTTTTAAATTACAAACTCATACCCGACCCAACAATTCAACAACAATAATATACCTACTGAAATCCCACAAATGGAGTCTGACAAGGGTAGAGTGTACCGAAAGAAACTCATACCCGACCCAAAACCATGTATTTTCACTTGTTCTCTTTTCCTTCCAACCTCCATCAATGGAACCCTCTTATTTCTCTCTCTACATTCTCCTTTCTCTCATCAATCACATATCAATGACAGAAAAAGGATCCACAGTCACTTCTATAGGACTATCAATTCAATCAAAAGCAGAATTCATAGCAAAATTCAACAAATGAGATTGCAAATAACTCACAGTTATAGAGTCGAAGGGAAGTGTAGGAACAAAAAGATTACCGCACTGAAAAGGGGAATTGAAATTGAGAATCTCAAATTCCCAAGTGGAGCTTTGACCCTTTATTGAAATTTCTCTGACTCTTTTTCTGCAGCCCACATCAGTACTATCCGATTTGGGAAAAACAAAAAATAAGGTGCTTATTCGTGTTTTACTTTACTTTTGCCATTTATTTGGGGCCGTTGCCATATGGTTGAAATTTTGTTGGCCCACGGCTCCGACTCAGGGTCCACGGTTCGGATGCTCACACACTCATTGATTTTGTATTGGATGATATATATTTACATAGAAATTTAAATAAATAGTACTTATCAAATTAAATAGTAAATACTCGACAACAAGTAATTGCTTTGTATAGCGGTTGCTTGTGGGTGCTCAAAGTTGTACATCACATTTGTTGTGGCTAAGTTCTCGATTTCCACTGTGATAAATTCCTGAATTCATCACTAGGCTCTATTCATTTTTACTTATCAATATTTAATATCTTTTCTTAAATATATGTGTGCCAATTTTCGTCACAAAGCTCTTACTTCATTCTCATGTCTTTTTCTTTTTATATTTGATCTTTTAGGTGCATTTAATTAAAATTAAAATAGATATTGTCGACAAAAAAATCAGTGAAAAAGACCATACTTATTTAGATTCTAATATTTTTCTCATAACATGTGATGATAAGGAAAACTCATAACATGTGATGATAAGGAAAATGTTGAATTCAAAGTCAATGTTACTTTCACCATTTTATTTATTGACACATATATCTTATTTCTTATTAAACGCTCCTAAAAAATAGAATATACAAAGAAAAATACTTTGAGATATGAAGTAAGTAATTCATTAAACATTTGATGAAGCAAATCTTGAAACATTTTTATTATATGGATTAAATAGTCTCTTGGAGAAATATTAGCACCAAAAAAAGATTGCAATAGGAGTAATAAAACAAGAAATTTGACATGAGTCAAGATTTTAATATGATTCCTTATTTGTTAGTTATAATGTTTTTTTTTTCATTAAATCCTAATGTCACACATAAGGCATAGATGTCTCAACATCGATAAAAAAAATTGATTAAAAAAAATTATGATTGTGCAGGTATCTTACTTTCAAATATTTGATGATATTATGAAAACGTAAAGTAGAACAAAACTCATAATTAAAAATTTGATAGTATCTAAATCTTAAATCGATAATTTTATAAAATTAATAGAGTGAGAGAGAATTACCGATTCAACATTAATAGTTACTCTGCCCATGAAACATGTTGTCCAACGAAGAAAAATTGCAAATCTCAAGCTCTAAGAGAGTTGGTTTCGGTAAATGAGATGAAACGAGGAGAAAAGATATGAAAGAAACTAGAACTAGGATTTCAATATATAGACCTCCAACTTTTTTCATATGGAAAATAATTTAATATATAACCAAATTTTTTTTTATCGTTATAGATTATATTATTTATGCATGTGACACATTTTTATTGACTGTTGACTTGATAGGCATGTTGTTGGGTATGTAGCAAGAGTAAATGGGAAATAGAGGGAAGATGAAAGAGGAACTTGGAAAAGTTGGGAACTTGAAAAGTTAGGAACTTGGAAAAGTTGGGAACTTGAAAAGTTGGGAACTTGAAAAGTTGAGAACTTGGAAAAAGTCCTCTTATACTTTATTGAAAAGACATTGAAAAGACATTTGTCCCTCATCGGTGATGGAAAGAAAAATAGGAGAGTTTAAATATAGAAACACTCCTATTAATT
>JAJOOS010014339.1:0-18385 GCA_029582725.1 Solanum chiquidenum | reverse complement strand
ATCACAGGAAATGATCACAAGATGATAGTAGAAACAAAGAAAACTCTCCAAGACAATTTTAAGATCAAAGACTTAGGTGATTTGATATACTTCTTGGAGATTGAATTTGCCAGAAGTGACACTGGAATTCTTATGCATCAAAGAAAGTATTCACTTGAATTGATTTCAGATATGGGACTTTCCAGCTCCAAGCTTGTTGGAGCTCCTATTGAATTGAATCAGAAGCTTACAAGTGCAGAATTTGACTTGCACTTTCCTCCAGCTAATGGAAATGACAAACTGCTGAGTGATCCCAATATGTATCAGAAACTGGTAGGAAGTTTACTCTACTTTACAATAACAAGACCTGATATTGCTTTTGCAACACAACTTCTAAGCCAATTTATGCATAGCCCCAAAACATCTCACATGGATGTAGCTATGAGGGTGGTGAGATATGTAAAGAAGGCACCTGGATTGGGGATACTGATGAGTGCTAATGTTGATAATCAGTTGACTGCATATTGTGATGCAGACTGGGCATCATGTCCAAACAACAGAAAATCTATAACATGTTACATGATCACTTATGGGAGTTCTTTGATCTCATGGAAATCCAAGAAATAGGACACAATCTCAAGGAGTTCAGCTGAAGCTGAGTACATAAGTTTAGCTTCAACAGTGGCAGAGATAGTGTGGCTGGTTGGCCTTTTCAAAGAGCTAGGAGTAAAGATGAAGTTGCATGTGCCTGTGTACATTGACAGTAAATCTGCCACACAGATTGCAGCCAATCCGGTCTTCCATGAACGAACTAAGCACATAGACATTGATTGTCATTTCATTAGGGAGAAGGTTCAACTGGGAATGGTTCAACCTACATACTTGAAAACTACAGAACATCCATCAGACTTGCTTACCAAAGGGCTTACTTGCATACAACATGCATACTTGCTTACCAAGCTAGGAATGAAAAATATTTTTCATACACCTAGCTTGAGGGAGGATGTTGAGCAGTTAATAAGGTGTATAACTGTCAATTAAAGTGCTGAAGAGTTTGTTAAATTAACAGCAACAACTTGTTAGCATTAGTTAGTTAGTTAGCCAACTAATCTGATTCTATAAATACAGAAGTTAGAGTCACAAAATATATAGAAGTCATATTAACATTGAGCTGAAGATTACAGCTTGTTCATTCTATGAAAATGAGTTTTCTCTTTCAATGTCTTGGATAAATTGTTTAGATTGATTTACAATTCATTCAATTCTACAGAATTAACAAATAAACATTAAAAAATAAAATATTGTTAGTTTTAATGGTAATAGTGGACCAACAAAGTAGACTCAGGGATATTTTTAACCCAATAATTAAATGAGAGATATTTATTTTAACCTTTTTAAATAATCTAGAGATATTTTTGGCCCTTTTAGGATATCCGTTTTCCTATTAGAAAACATCTACTAAATCCTAAATGAATTGTTGATATTTTCTTTTTTTCTTTAACTTAGTAATACACATATTGGTTCGTCAATCAAAAAGTTCATTTTTCTAATATATGATGTGAGGCTAAAAATATATATTTTTAATCATTATTTGTCTTATATTTATTATTTATATTTGTCTTTTTTGAGCTTGAATTTTATGAATTGTGCTAAATAGTATATTTTATTTGTAGGATTAACTTGTTGGGAAAATGAAGAAGTTTGGAGCTAAAACGAATTAAAAATGAAAGGTTGAAAAAAAATTCAAGCAGACAACTTAACAGATTAAATTTAATATAATAATATATAAATATATAAGGTACATATTTGCTGCAAATTGCAAATTGCAAAAGGAAACTTCCACATGGCAATTAATGAAGCCAATCAAAGTTGGAATTGGAATTGGAAGCTGCCACGTGGCAACCAATGAAGGCCCCTCAAATAATTTGAGGTGGTTTCACGCGGACAGCTTCATGGAAATTAAATAGGAATCTAATTCCTTTTGATTTTGGATTCAATTTCAACTCACTTATTTTATTTAGGATTTTCCATAAAAATAATTATTTTGAAAGGAGAGCGAAGAATCAAGAAACAATACACAATATAAATTTTCTTCTAGTTTATGAACTTTGAAAGAGCCGCCGTAAAGGTTGGAGAATTGTGATTTATTCTTTCTTCTCCTTTATTATTTATTTTTAATCGTGATTAATAAAACATAGTTTAGCTATTTGTTTTTAAATTTGTATGATAATTAACGTAAGCATATTTATTTTAACAAATTTTGATTGTGTTTTTGAGATAATGAGTAGCTAAATTTCATAACTAGGGTTGTAGAACCATGATCGATTAACAAAGTATGAATAATAACTAAGTAATTCTTGAATAGTGTTGAGGCATGCATTGATAATTCTTTCGCTTATAAGTCTTTTTAACGAGTGCACGCATTAGAACTCGTCTTGTTGCTACTTGTCGGACCAAGGAGGTAGTAAATAAGAAAAGAATTATCAACAGAGATTTAATGTGATACTATCTAATAGTCTAATGTCAATTGGTGCGAGGATGAAAACTAAGTCATACATTGATGTGATGTCTAATATGAGGTAAAGGTAAGGGTTAATAAATTATACACACGTAGCCGGATCAAGGTGCGGGGTGAAATTTCCTAATTGGCGGACCAAACACTTAGGGATACATATCTTATCACTTTGCATGTGATACACTAGGATAAGATTACTATTATTAGGATTACCGCGTTATGAGCTTATGGGGAACACATTCCTAGTTATTTCTAATAATTTGAATATAAGTAAATACTTAGTTTAAAGCTATTTTTATTCTTTCTTTTTTTACCAATTTAAATCCCCCCTTTTTTAAATAACGACTATCGAGTTAAATATTTTCTATTGACAATATTCTTTCATATTCTCTGTGGGATTGACCCCGACTCATAGTTGGGTAAATATATTGCATACGATCGTTTATATTTTTTTTCAAGAAGTATATTTGGATGTTATCAAGAATGACTCCGTTGTTGGAGAATGTGGCTTAGAAATTGTCTTTAGTATTTATTTTGACTTGTAGTCCTTTTTTGTTTCTTAGGAAAAGAACCGAAAATAAAAGCCAAGGAACCCATCCTAAAAAAAAGATTCAATAAAACAGTAAAAGTAGGAATTCATTCCTCCACCCCTCACTTAAAAAGATGTTATGTCCCCAAAGAATTAAATAAAATTTAAAACAAGGGTTAGGAAAACTCCCTGGGGTCTTTAGGCCTAGCTAGTAGCATGTTCTCTTAATTTCATCAAGGGTCGTCACCCCACACTTAAGCTCAAACATGCTTCTTTGCTTCAATTTATTTTTTGGGTACTCAGACTTTTCCTAATCTGCAAAAATAAGACCAAAGAAAAAAAGAAAAAAAGTGATACTAATAAGATAAAAATAAAATAAAATAAGAAGTTACATTACTAAATTTTTAATGGAGGGGTATAATTCTAAAAATAATGACAAATGTTCGAAGCCAATTTTAACGACTCAACCTTCAACCGACTTGGAAGAACAAGCTAATGAGTCAAAAAATATCGGCGAAGTGAAGAAATTGATTTAAGTTCATTACCGATTGATCCTGGGGAAAGATTATCTATTCAAAAATATCATCCAAATGATCATGATGAGAAGGTCCATTCCAACCTCGAAGTCATATATTTCCTACCAGATTTATGTATAGTAAATTTCATTGTTTGAATGTTGAATGGTTTGATCAATATGATTGGTTAGAATATAGTATAAAAAAGGATCTTGCTTTTTGCTTCTATTGTTATTTGTTTGAAGATGAAGATATTAATCAAGGGGGAGGACATGTATTTTCAAGTATAGAATTTACAAGTTGGAACAAAAAAAGAAGTTTGAATGATCATATTGGTGTACCAAACAGTGTTCATAATCAGTCAAGAGGAAATTGTGAAGATTTGATGAGACAAAATCAATTCATTCAAAGTGTGCTTGCTAAACAATCTGATCAACAGAAGTTAGAATATCGAACTCGTTTAGAAGCTGCCATTAATGTCATAAGATATCTTTTGAACCAATGATTATCTTTTCGACGACATCCTGACGATGAGTCATCTCTTAATAAAGGTAATTATATTAAACTTCTTGAATGGTACACTAAAAGATGTGATAAAATTACTGATGCATTTAAAAAGGCTCCGAAAAATAATCAGTTGACTTCTCCGTACATTCAACGGGATATTATTACTGCATGTAAGATGGAAACAATTAAGTATATCATCAAAGATTTAAATGGTGATTACTTTTCAATATTAGTTGATGAATCTCGTGATGTGTCATGCAAGGAGAAAATGACTATTGTTTAAGGTACGTTGATAGAAAAGGAAGGGTAATAAAGAGATTTATTGATATAGTCCATGTTCGTGATACTAGTGCATTGTCTCTAAAAAAAAGGAAATTATTGATTTACAAGCTAAATATTCTGTAAGTTCATCTTATATACGAGGAAAATGCTATGATGGAGCAAGTAATATGCAAGGAGATTTAAATGGGCTAAAAAAATTAATTCAAAAAAGAAAGTATAGGTGCACATCCTATTCATTGTTTTGCTCATCAACTCCAGTTAACTCTTGTTGCAATTTCTAAAAGATGTGATAAAGTGCAAGAACTTTTATCATTGACTTTCGATATATTAAATATGGTTGGAGGTTCTTTCAAGCGTAGAGATAAAATTTGTGAATCACAAGCCAAAGAAATTGAAGAAGCATTGAATAAAGGTGAGCTTGAAACTGGTAAGGGTTTGAATCAAGAATTAGGTCTTGCTAGGGCCGGTGATACTAGATGGGGTTCTCACTATAAATCCTTTAATAATTTCATTCTTATGTTTGGCCCTATTATTGATGTACTTGATGCTATTGTTGTTAACACACATTTTGAAGAAAAGTGCATAGCAAAGGGATATCTAAATGCATGTTTAACATTTGAGGTTGTCTTCATGTTGCATTTCATGTGCACTATTTTAGCAATCACAAATGAGCTTAATACAACTTTTCAAAGGAAGGAACAAGACATTGCAAATGCCATGATACTTGTTGGAGTATCAAAAAAGCGACTTGCAACTATTGAGGGATAACGGTTGAAATTCCCTTATTGATGAAGTGTCAAAATTTTGTACCAAATATGACATATTGACACCTAATTTTGATGAGCTTTATGTTATTCTTGGAAGATAGCATCGTAGAGTTGCAGAATATACTATTTTACATCACTAACGTGTTAAAGTATTTTATAAAATTATTGATTGGCAACTTCAAGAACTCAATAATCGCTTTAATGAGGTGACTACCAATTTGCTTCTTGGAATTGCTTGTTTGAATCCAGTTGAATCCTTTTCAAATTTTGATATGGAAAAGATATTGAAATTGGCCGAGTTATATACTGATGATTTTGATAAACATTCTATGGTTGATCTTCGTTCTCAGCTTGAGAATTATATAATTGATGTTCGGGATCATAATAAAAGGTTTTCCGATCTTAAGGGACTTAGTTATTTTTCCGAGAAACTAGTTGAGACAAAAAAGCACAAAACTTATCCTCTTGTGTTTCGACTAGTGAAAATTGCTTTACTATTGCCAGTTGTCACTGCTACAGTTGTAAGAGCCTTCTCTGCAATGAAAATAATCAAGTCTGACTTACGAAATCGAATGGACGCTGAGCTTTTGAGTGGTTGTTTGGTGCCTTATATAGAAAAGGAAGTGTTTAGTTGTGTTTCTAATGAGGATATTATGTATACCTTTCAAAATATGAAATCTCGTAGGGGAGAATTGTAGTTATGTACTTGAATTGAGTTTTATTATTATGATTTGAGCCATCTTTAATATTTTTGCAATGATTTTTATTTTTTATTTTTGAATTATTGACAAAGTTTATACAACAAAAGTAGTGGTCTAAAACCAATTTAAATATAAGGCCCTATAACTTCTTTCTCTTTTTTTTTCCCATTTTTTAAAAAATGCTAATCATTTATTTGCAATACAATCTCATGTTGAATAATGTTGTATAAAACTTTATTTAATAATATGAAGATGTGAATGGTTTAGTTTAAATTTTAAAATATTATCTAACTAAAAAGAGGTCTCAAATTTTTGGAGGCCTAAAGCAAAACCTTCATTGATTTTCTTCTTGAGCCATTTTTGTCCCTTTAATGGTGACACTGCTTAGAAAAAATCCTGCGTACGTCACTATATATATATATATATATATATATATATACACACTTATATTATAACTAAAATATACGTATAGTGTATAATAGGCATACACATTATATAGTACATACTATCTATTATAGTAGAATACTTATAATATATACTAAATATACTACTTAATAAAATATAATACTTACATTATATTACATATATACTTCTTACATATACTAAATATACACACAATATACTATCTATTATATTAGAATACTTACATTGTACTATATATTTACTTTTAATATAATAATATATACGCAATATACTACTTAATATAATATAATACTTATATTATATATATACACTTCTAATATATACAAAATATACACACAATATACTATATATTATATTAGAATACTTACATTATATTATATAGGGAAAAAGTCTGAAATATATCTGAATTTTGATCGAAATTACTGTAACAATCTCAAACTTTGGGCAGAACCTATTACCTCTCTGCACTATTTAATAGTGTATTTTGAAGATATATAAGTGTTCAACTGGACAAGTTACTATTTACAATGATGCAATAGTTATGATGTCCATGTGAACACATATATATCTTTAAAATACAGTATTAAATAGTGTGTGTGTGGGGGGGGGGGGTTAATAGGTCCTGCCCAAAGATTGGGATTGTTTCAGCAATTTCGGTCAAAGTTCAGATATATTTCGAACATTTTTCCCTTTTATATATATAATTCTAATATATACACAATATACTATTTATTATTTTAGAATACTTTTGTTATATTATATATATACTTCTAATATATACCCAATATACTACTTAATATAATATGATATAATATTTACATATATTTTAAATATATATACTTATTAGAATACTTACATTATGTTATATATATATATATATATATAATATAGACATTTTTCTTCATACCAAACACACCCTTAATTGAGAGAAAAAGTGATGCACACGTTACATAAAAAATAAATAAAGTGGGACATAGACACTCACATAGTGATTTAACGAAATAAGAATAAATATGATTATTTTTTTTGAAGTATAAAGAAAAATATGATCCTACATTAAATGACAAAGACAAATATGTTGAGAAAATATAACAAAGAAAAAATATCACTTATTTATAAGAATACACGGGCAAATCTAAGCATTTTTTGTAAATATTTTTATATCAAGAATACTCCAAATCAAGCCATCATTGTTTCTTTATATGTGAATGATATGTTTATAATGATTAGCGATATTACTAACATAAATATTACTAAGTGCATGTTTGCTACTTCCTCTGTCATCATATTAGTTGTTACTCCTATAGACAATAAAATTTACGTCGAGAAAATAATAATCAAGAACGGAAAATTATGCAATAATCGTATTTATTATTTCAAAGTGCGAGTGTTACAATCTCTATGATTCCTCTGAATTCGCCTTTCCTAATATAAATTCAAGGATGATCTTGAATCTCCGATGAACTTGAACTTGAACTTTATCTTGATCTTGACTTTTACTTGAATTCAAGGGCTTCGAGCTTGTTCTTGAATCCGATGGTCTTGATCTTGATCGTTTTTGAACTTGAATGCTTGAATTCTTAAACTTGCAGCTTTATAGAGAATTTTATGGCGTTTGTACCACGGATTTTCTCTAGCTTTTTGTTTAGAATTTTCTGTCTTTTTTCTGAATTATGAGGACCCCTATTTATAGTTTTAGAATAGAGGAGTTGCGATTGGAACATGATTCCCTTCGGCCAATCAGATTTAAATGACATGACATATGAGCTTTATGGAGCGGGCTTGTCATCTTTGACACATGTCATGATCCTATTGGCTTCTTTGTTTGATTTGGCATGCCATGTCATTTGCCACGTGGCACCAAAAGAATGGGCCTCTAGGATAAGATGAAATTGGGCTTAACAAATTGAGGTCATCTATTGTAGCCCAAATCAATTAAATTCATATTTATTGGACTTAAATAATTAGCTCAATTATATTAATCCATGACATTTATTTGGACTAATATATTTATCAATTTAATATAATTCAAATCATTTTATAAATTTATATTTAATAAATTTTAAATGATTACAAATGCCCCTGCTTCAAGTCTTGTCAAAATAATTTATCTTTTGAAGACTAGGCTTGAAGTATTAATTACATAATAATTGTATATCGTGTATTTTAAAGTTAACTATAAATATATTTAATTAATATATTATTGATCCATCATAATTGGAGAATATTTGAGTAATTAAGAAGACTCTACTTTGAGTCTTTAACCCACGTGGCCAGTGTCACTTTTTAACTAGATTTGCACTTCCTTTTATTTTATTTTATTTTGGTCCTTTTCCAAATCCTAATTGAAGGTGAATTAAGATAGAAAAAGGAAAAAAAGATAATAAAATTTTCCTTCCTAGGATCCTAACTAAAGAAGAATTATAGTTAAGAAAGGAAAGGATCTTCTCACCGCCTCCTATCATCTATAAAAGGAGGTTTGCTCTTATTATTATTTTTATTCTCAACATCAGCAATTACAAGTTTTCTTGCAGATCGTTGGAGCTTCCACGAGCAGGTATCAAGGTTCGTGTTCTTTTTTTCTTTTTTTTTTTATTTATTTATTTTTGTGTGTTCTTCCTTTTTTTTGTTTGTCTTTCTTTTCAGAGAAAAATATAAATAATATTTATATTTTGCGGAGGCTAAACAATGGAGAGCTTTATCACAACACAAGAGTTTGATCTTGAGGTGTGAAAGGATGTGTTTAATGTTCCCGCCTTGAAGATCACTAACTTGAGGCTTTACTAGAATATTGTGTTTAACGTCCCCGCCTTGAAAAAAAAATACTACTCTCAAGGCGTTACAAGATCCCGAATACTTAACCAACTTGAGGCTTTACTAGAATACTGTGTTTAACGTCCCCGCCTTGAAAAAAAAATACTACTCTCAAGGCGTTACAAGGCCCCGAATATTTAACCAACTTGAGGCTTTACTAGAATACTGTGTTTAACGTCCCCGCCTTGAAAAAAAGTACTACTCTGAAGGAGTTACAAGGTCCCGAATACTTAACCAACTTGAGGCTTTACTATAATAATGTGTTCAACGTCCCCGCCTTGAAAATAAATACTACTCTCAAGGCATTACAAGGCCCCAAATACTTAACCAACTTGAAACTTTACTAGAATACTGTGTTTAACGTTCCCGCCTTGAAAAAAATACTACTCTCAAGGCGTTACAAGGTCCCAAATACTTAACCAACTTGAGGCTTTACTAGAATAATGTGTTTAACGTCCCCGCCTTGAAAAAAAATATTACTCTCAAGGCGTTAAAAGGTCCCGAATACTTAAGCATAAGGTGTAAAGGGATGTGTTTAATGTCCCCGCCTTGAAAATCACTAACTTGAGGCTTTTTCAGGATCCCTAATGCTTAAATTATTCACCTCTTCTTAACTACCCTTTTTTTCAAGTTTTATCTTCTTTCGTGCATCATCGTAAGTAAATATTAACACCATTTTTTTTCTTTTTGCATTTTGAACAATGGGTTTCTTCAAGGATTATACTTGCCCATCTTCTCAACTCAAATATCTCATCGTTGGAACAGAGGGTAGTACGGTGGAGACTAAGTTTTTGATCCAGGATTTTTTTTTGGTCGTTATGTTGATCCATGGCCACAATTGAGGAACACACTTCATATGAGAAGTTGGACATCCGAATACGATCACCAATCTAATAAAGCCTCAAAAGCGTGGTATCTTGAGAAACCAAATCCTCAACGTACAAACATCGTGAGCACTCTTTCAAATTTAGGTCGCCGCATGATTCTAGAGGAACTACGTTGGGGAGACAACATTGTGCTTGAAGGTGAATATCACTGCATTCCGAGATACTGGGAATGGACAGAAGATGTTTTAAGCAAAAAATAGGCAAAGTCTAAACAATGCTTGCATTTCTGATGCTGTATTTGCTTCTCTTTTTACTTATGATCAGAACTCCAATATTATACAAGCCTTTTGTGAGGCTTGGTGCCCTCAAACAAATACATTACTTACATCTACCGGAGAAACATCCATATCTCTTTGGGACTTGCATATTCTAGGTGGTTTGCCAATTAGCAAAGTCTGTTACGAAGAAGTGATACCTAACTCCACGGAACTTACAGGTTTGGATGACAAGAGGGAAAGATTTCTTCCTCAAACTTGTGAGTGTATGTTTTCTGCCTTTCATCATCTTAAAGAGAAAAATAATGGTAATATGAGGGTCTGTTTTAATGAATGGATACAATTTTGGTGCAAGAAAGATCTCAAATATGAGCTAGCTTCCCCAAGGAAAGAGAAGAAATCTCGACGTCTGTCATCTACTCATAATCCAACAGGTGAGATACGTACTGAGATAAACACATGGTCAAGTATTCAAGAGATGGTATTTTCTAAGCTTGGAGCAAAACACCAAAAATATGAGACTTATTAGACGATTTTTTTGTCATGTTGGTTATGTGCCTTTGTATTCCCGTCTGAAGGAGGGAATTTCATTCGGCCTGAAACTTTCAAGATAGCAAGCTTAATGGTGAGCGGTAAAAGGGTTAGCCTTGCAGTTTCGGTCTTAGCAAGCATATATCATGGCTTAAATAAAATTTCAAATTCTTCACAGTTAGACCATATAAGAGTCTGTTTTCCCATTCACTATGTTTATGGTTGGCTTGCTTATTATCTCAAGACACATTATCCGCTTACTAGTGGACCTTCTCTCTCACGAATGGTGGCATATTCTGGGGAAGGTGCTGCAAAGTATTTTGACAAAGATGAGGCAAGAAAGCGTGTTCATCGGGGGGAAAGCATTGTATGGAATGCAACCATGCTTAGTAGGCCTCACCCAAATTATTATATTGATGATGGAAAAACACCAGAGTTTGAGCTAGCTTATTTTATGAGCCTTCGTTTTAATTATCTTTCATTTAGGAGGGGAGGTTCCTTTGTCATTGAGTCATATAGTCCGCACCGATTTAGTTGTCAATTTGGTTTCCATCAAGATATTCCTGGCTATTTAGAAAATGATATTCGTACTGAGTCGCTCGATGAAGGCCTTAGATATTGGCGCATTTACATATCACGTGCAACTATGTTTAAAACGGCATTTCCTTCTGCGGTAACTTCCGCAAAGAAGCTCTATACTACCCAATATTCATCTTGGTGGGAGAGATCATATGGAATGGTTATTGAGGATAATTTGGATGTTATGGTGGAGAAAGCTGGGTCAGAATTAGTTACCCTTTTAGAAGGAAAAAGTCAAAATAGCGAGAAGACATTTCAAAAGTCAAGACACCGCTTGCTCCCCAACATCAAAGTAAGAAGCTTAACTCCTCTAAGGTATCTAAGAAAGAAGTAGTTCATACTTCTAATGATAAAGAGAAATGTCCCCAATTTCTCTTCTCTAGTAAACGGGCCCTTCAAGAAACAAGCAAAACTAGCATGGATCGATGTTGGAAGAGGCAAAGGGTTGAACCATCCGGGGCTAAAGTTGTTGATTTAAGAGTCATAGAAGTCTAAAGTGTCGATAGTCCTTCAAGATCAATGACAATTCAGAGTGACAAGGTTTTTTTTTTTTTTGAATAAAATGACTTTGCTAACCCACCATTTTCACTTGTAGGTCAACACTATCGGACATCCACTAGGATCGCCACGTGAAAGGCCACAAGTTAGCGATGAGTCTACTGCAATATCAAGACCTAAGGCAAAATCAATTTCAAACATTGAGCAAGAACAAGAGACATCATCTGCTCCTCGTGGCCAAACTTTAAAAGGGTTGACTCCTAATTCAAATGAGCTTTCTCGAGTTCTTCCAAAGAGTAATGGAGCTATATTTGTCTTTGAAGGAAAAGGTGTTGTGTTCAATCACAAAAGAAAGTATATCTTGGGTCTTTGGGAAGATATTTGTGGAAAACTTTCCAGAACTTCTCTAGACAATTTTTCATCTTACAAAGATGATATTTGTGAGATTTTCAAGGAGATGAGTGAGATGAATTTATTAGATCTTTCACCATTCAAGAGATTGGTAGATTCTCTTTTTGATCATGCCACTTCTTATGATCAAGAACACTTTAATTTTGTTGAAAAGGCGCATGAAGATAAGAAAATGGAGTTGCTTTCCAATGCCAAAGAGTGTCTTGAATTGTTCAAAGTAGAAGAGGGTGAGAAGGCAAAACATGTTTCTTCTAACAAGAAATCACTAAAGAAGGTTAAGCGGAAGCTAGCAACTTTACAAGGAGAGTGATAGGACTTGAAGCTATTTTAGAAGCTGCTAAGAAGAATTTTGAGGAGATTCAAGCCAAGATTTTAGCTACAGAAGATGAGATATCCTCGAATGAAAATATGACTTTATTAACGCCTGAAGATTCAATTCGTTTGGAACAGAAAAGAGAGTGCTTGGAGGCTAGTCGACAAGATTTGACTAACTACAAGTTACGCTTAGATTAGGCTTTTTGTTTGTGTTTCCCTTTTTTTTCTCTTTTTTTTTCTTTAGCATTTGATTGAAGTTTTAGACAATTTTATAGTAACGAAGTTCTTTCCTTCTTTTTTTTCATATCATGCATTTTTATTGCATAATCCAATTTGAATTTGCTCTTTAATTCTTGATCCCAAGCTTTTAGTAATTCAAAGTCATTCCATATTTTGCATGTCAATAAGAATGAACATAGTGCAAGTTCCACATTTTTAAGTTTGCACATTCAAACTTGCCTTATCAATTTTTTGGAATTTAATTCTTCAACTTGTAACAAATTTTAGGGCCTTAACTTGTAAATTCATAGAATTCGAAGACATTGACTTGTAACTTGGTTGATTTAAGAGTCTAACATGCAAACTTGTAGGACTTATCATATTACTTTGTCGGATTTGAAGACTTCAACTTGTATATATAGAGGATTCAAATACTTCGACTTGCATACTTGTCTGAATTTAAAGACTTCAAGCGTACTGTCAAAGAAGCTCATATTTATTAAGGGTTTACCCCCCATCTATTGACCATTCAATACTTCGTACATGTCTAAATTTTGATGAGACAAAAGATAAAACAAAATACTTATCTCTTTGACTGACATGTGACAGATCAAGTGGGAAGATGTGGTTTTTTGACACTCATGCAACTGAACTTAGGATATATTCTAAACGCCTACGTACCTCGGTGAAGAGGATCAAGTCACAACGTAGTTCTGGGATTGAGTGATTTTTTTTTATGTCTCGTACATAGTTTATACTCTTGTGGGCCAGGAGTGTGGCATTCAGTTTAGGCTCGTACCTTAAGGAGCAACACCTTACTTCAAGGGTAGTACCTCTTTAGGAATTTTGCATTAATAGGACCAATCTTTACGCCATATGCATCAACAAGCTTGTAAGCACCATGTGAATATACTTCTTGTACGACATATGGTCCATCCCATTTTGAGGTAAATTTACCCCCAAACTTGTGCAAAGTAATGATGAGTCTTCTTACTGCGAGAACTTGGTCTCCAACTTGGAAACACCTCAAGCGAACATTCTTATTGAAAGCACGAGATATACAAGCTTGATAACATTCAAGATTTTGTTGGGCTTCTAGCCTCTTTCCATAAAGTGCTTTTAACTCAGCAAGACGCAATCGAGCATTTTCTTCTTCAGTGAGCCCTTCTTGAATAGCATGTCTCAAGGAAGGTATTTGACGCTCAAGTGGCAAGACTGTTTCAACTCCGAAAGTAAGTGAATATGGTGTTGCTTGAGTTGGTGTGCGGTATGTTGTCCTATATTCCCACAAAGCTTCTTCCATTCTTTCATGCCAATCCTGTTTGGACTTGGAGACAACTTTCTTCAGGAGGTTGCATAGAGTTTTATTGAATGCTTCAGCAAGACCATTGGTGGCAACATGATACATAAAAGATTTACGCTGCTTGAAGCCAAAGAGATCACAAATTTTGTTCATTAACTTGTTATCAAATGGCTTGCCATTGTCCATTATTATGTAGCGAGGGATGCCAAAGCAATAGATGATATTCACTCGGAAAAAATTTGCAACATTCTCTTTCTTCACTTCTTTAAGAGCAACGGCTTCAGCCCATGTTGAGAAGTAATCTGTTGCAGCCAAGATGTACAAGTGTCCACCAGAAGATTTTGGTAGTGGTCCCACAACATCCAATCCCCAAGCGTCAAATGGCTAAGATGCGATAGTTGGTTGCAATACTTCAGGCGGCTGATGTATGAAATTTGCATGAAATTGACAAGCATCGCACCTCCGAGCATAATCTAAGAAATCTTTCACCATGGTTGGCTAATAATACCCCATCCTATTTATGTGAAAGTGGAGTTTCGATCCAGATTGATGTGATCCAAATACTCCTAAGTGTGCTTCTTGCAAAGCTTGAATTGCTTCTTCCTCTCCCAAACATCGTAATAGTACACCCTCAAATGATCTTCTAGATAATGTGTCCTTGTAGTAAAGAAAGCGAGGTGCACGACGACGAATGTCAGTCCTTCTCCTTGGATTTTCTGGAAGTATCCCATAACACATATAGTCAATAATGGGTTGTCTCCAATCTTCCTTTACGGCTTCAGAAATGGCAACGAGATGCTCAAGCTCATTTTTTATATATTCTTCCTTATTTGGTGGTGGTACTATCCATATTTGACAAATAGTAACTTGTGTTTGATCATAAAGGGTTAGCATTGAAGCTAGGGCAGCCAATGCATCAGCTTTCTTATTTTCCGTTCTATGCACATGTTGAAGGGTTACATCTCCAAGCCATCCTATCAACTTTTGAGCATAGTCATCATAAGGACGCAATTGGGGTTTCTTCACCTCATAACTTCTCAAGAGTTGGTTGATCACCAACTGAGAGTCACCAAAGACTTGTAAGTGTAATTGCTTCATGTCGACGGCCATCTCAAGTCCAAGTATCAACGCTTGGTATTCAGCGACATTATTAGAGCAATATTGCTTCAAAGTAAAGGAGAATGGTAGAATATCTTCTTGCAAAGTGATGAACACTACGCCAGCGCCAGCTCCGCCAAGATGTGCAGCCCCATCAAAGTACATTTTCCCAGGAGGTTGAATTTCAATAGACATCGCATCTTCATCAGAAAGATCATCAGTTAACTCCCAATCATCGGGTATCGGATGGTCTGCCAAGAAATCCACTAATGCTTGTCTCTTCACAACTTTCTGAGAGATGTACACAATCTCAAACTGTTGGAATTGGAGGTACCATCTTGCTAGTCGGTCACTAAGGACAAGTTTTGACAAAACAAACTTGATAGGATTTGCTCTAGAAATGAGGCGGACAACATGCGCTTGAAAATAATGCTTCATCTTTTGAATTGAGAAGAAAAGTGTCAAGCACAACTTTTCAATTGGAGAATAGTTCAGATCATTTGGCGTTATCGTTCTACTTAAGTAATAAAGAGCATTTTCTTTGCCTTCACTATTCTCTTGAGCTAGCAGGGCTCCTACAAACCTTTCTTGTGCCGCAATGTAGAGTATCAATGGCTTTCCAGGTATAGGGGCTGCCAAAATTGGAGGTTTCGCTAGATACGATTTGATACTTTTAAAGGCATCGCTACATGTTTGATCCCAATTAAAAGGAGCACCTTTATTCATGAGATGACCGAATGGTTGGCATCTTCCCACTAGATTTGAGATGAATCTCCTCAAGTAGGCTAACTTTCCTTGGAGACTTTTTAACTCATGAATATTTCGAGGCTCAGGCATCTTCGATATTGCATCAACTTTGGCTTGATCAATTTCAATTCTTCGATGTCTCACAATAAAGCCAAGGAACTTGCCAGAAGTAAATCCGAAGGCACATTTCAATGGATTCATCCTTAGTTGATATCTTCGAAGCAACTCAAACACCATTCTTAAGTCTTTCAAATGATCACCCCTCTTTCTCGACTTTACCACCAAGTCATCAACATAACATTCAACATTTTTATGGAGCAAGTCATCAAATATATTTTGCATAGCCCTTTGATATGTGGCACCAACATTCTTTAAACCAAATGACATCACTTTGTAGCAATAAATACCATTAGGTATGGGAAATGCGGTGAGTTCTTCATCCTTTGGTGCCATGCAGATTTGATTATAGCCAGAAGAACTGTCCATGAATCACATCGCCTCATAACCAATGGTGGCATTAATCATCAGCTCCGGAATGGGAAGAGGAAACTCATCTTTAGGGCATGCATTATTGAGATCTCTAAAGTCAACACAAACTCTAATTTGACCATTCTTCTTCCTCACAGGAACAATACTTAAAATCCATGTAGGATATTTGACCTCATGAATAAAGCCTGCCTCAATGAGTTTGTTAATTTCATTTTCTATCAACAGAACCAAGTCTGGCCTAAAACGTCTTTGAGCTTGCTTAACAGGACGAGAACCATTTTTGATTGTCAACTGATGGACCGCTACTTTAGGATTCTATCCAAGCATTTCTTTATAACTCCAAGCGAAGACATCCCTATATTCTTTGAGTATATTCATATAAGCAATTTCTTCATCAACTTCTAGAAATGCATTCAAGTAAGTTGGCCATGGGTCTTCATCAGCGCCAAGGTTAACTTCCTTCAAAGGATCTATTGTGGTCTTTACTCCTTCTTCAAGTTCCGGTGGAGCATCTCTAGCATCTTCCTCTTCTAAAGAATCATTGTCACTGACAGATATATGACAACACCAGACAATATCTTCTAACTCTTCATCAATCTTCAATTGAGGCAAAGAATCGTACTCATTTTGGATTGTTACATGATTTGAGGAGCCTACACTTTATTCATCTTCCTCGCTCTCCTTGGTGTAAACCACAGTGTGAACCTTTACCTTGAGTTCCTCTTTACATGAAACTACAAGTTCCACTCATCACCTCATTCTAGAAGGAATCAAACTTCTGAAATCCTTTTGAACCAAATATGAAGCAGGCGTTGTAACTTTTAAATCAACTTCTCAGATTCTTGTTTTTCTTCAATGGACCTAACCTCTCAAACACAGAAGTTCTCGCAGTCGATTCTGCAAGTCGATCAAAGAATGAAGGCTTTTTGTTGGGAGTAGTGACATCATCTTCAAAAGTTATATGGTTGTTGCTTGCCCTTCTTATGAAAATGCGAATTGGTGGCGGTTGGCTATTGCCTAGGCCTTCACGTGCTTGCCTAGTTGTATCTTCTGATGCAAGTTTCCCTATCATTGATGGCTCATTAGGGTTGTATCCATCCTTCACAAATAACTTGTAAGCATTGGGATCAAAACCTTCTCTTGTGCATTTTGTAGGGAGTGCCACATATCGCACTTGATTTTGAGAGATTGACTTTTCTGGCAGCTTTGAAGACAAGTTTATTGCATCAATTCATCTGATAGGAAGAGTTAGCCCTCTCAATACATTTTCTTGAAGGTAAGATGATTGACTGATATACCGTGAGTTTACGGTATTTCTAATACATTTCACTTACAAGTTGTGTGTGTCTAGGGCCTTTTTGTATTGGTATTTATGTGTTTTTATAATATTTTGCAGGAAAGATGTTCAGGCGCGGAAGTAAAGAGACAGCTGAAAGGGATGCATAAAGGGCATCTACGGAGTGATCTACGGACCGTAGGTCTATTGACGCTACGTAGATAGTGGTCGTGGATCAGCAGCCAAGGCATGGAGGCAAATCAGGGAAATCTGACCAAGTGTGGAACCACGGTGCTCATTGACGGTCCGTAGATGGATCTACGGACCGTACTGTCGATCCGTAGATGGTGACTGAAAGGGTTCCAGTACCTGATTTTTGAAGATTCCAAGTATGGAGCTACGGAAGATGATTGACGGACCGTAGATCGATCTACGGTTCGTACTGCACATCCGTCGTTTGCTTCAGAGAAGCTGATTTTGGGAAGCTAAAATATTTCTAAGTCCTGGTTGACGGAAGGGACTTACGGACCGTAGATCACTCTACGGTTCGTAAGTCAATCTCGTGGAATGAAGACGCGTGCCTGAAACAAACTTTCCTTAAATTGTTTCCTTTTTTATTTAGGATTTGTTTTCTATAAATAGGGCATGTAAACCTCGTTTTGGGGGTTAGACATTATTATTCTAGTCTTTTACTTTGTGACTTGAGAGATCAATTAAAACCCTAACAATTATTGATTTCCTAAGTTGGTTTTGAAGATTTTGGTCTTGAAATTCAAGTTGAACTT
>JAJOOS010014338.1:0-15261 GCA_029582725.1 Solanum chiquidenum | reverse complement strand
ACATGAATATATTATTGTGGTAGTACTAAGATTTCCTTCGTTCATTTATTTACAAAATTGCTCATTCAAAATTATATGTGCAATTTGAGAAAAAAAAATATACAAGGAGAAAGTAATACTACTACTAATATTCAGTCTCTTTAAAATAAAATAAAAACAATCTAAATTAATTTAGGAAAATACATTGTAATGAATAATAGAATAAACTGAAAAAGTACCAGCTAAAATAAATGAATAGTCAGCTTATATTCAAATGACTTCTTCGTTGAACAATATTAGATGATTAAATATTATTTGAAACTATAAAATTAAACAACTAAATTTATCTAGATAGGTAGAATTATATTTTGAGCAACATTTAATGTATTGATATATTACATGATACTCTTTCATAAGTAATGTTCTTGATGTATATTCCATTTGTTGTTTTGATTACCGATTTCAACGGTTAGAGTAGTTTCATTCATCCACTTTAATTATATAATTAGGAAAACATTAATAAACATATATCACCAAAATATTATATATGAATACTATTCTTTTTCATTTATCAACTTTTTTTTTTACCAACTTCAGCAAATTTAAGGTATCAAAAATTAAAGTTTCAAATAACTTCAAGCTAAGCAAAGACTCAAAGCTAATGGTAAAGGTATGACATATAAGAGGACCAAAAGTCAATCTCTAACACTTCTATGTCAATACATCAGTTTGATTTTAACTCATAAACATGAATATAAGAAATATTGATAATTTATAAAACTTAAAACTCATAAAATATTATATAAACAAGAATAATATATTTTTACAAACACGTTCACAGAAAATAACAAAGCTGAAAAATGAACTTACTCTTTTAAATCTTTCCTCTACTGCTTCCCCTAATGGAGAGAGTTGTACATATTATTGATTTATGAATTCATTTATATAAGTTGATCATTGAGCATAATTTAATTGAATAGATAAGATCATTCATTATCAATTAAGTTAGGTAACTAAAGAAAATCAAAAGTTTTATTGTTGGAGACGAAAAGACTTAAACTATGATACAATGTTCTTTCCCACTTCCAAACAACAGCTACGTACAACCATTGTTATGAGATTTATACATTGCAAGTACAAAAAAACTAAAAAAAAGAATGAACAAAAATTACACAAGAAATTTTTTTGTTGAGAAAATATTGTATTCAAAATTACTACATATTAAGATAATATGCTATAATAAGTATTGATAGATGAACAAATATAACATGTAGAAGCTTCAATCAAACTAATAAATGTTGGAATGTGAAAATGTTGTATTCTAATTAATATTGAGGAAATTTGTTACTATAATAATTACTGGCAGATGAACCATCTATTGCTTATCCGGTTCAATGCATATGATTATTAATAAAATTATAGTTGCTGGACTTTTAATGTTATCTTTATATAATTAAAATATTATTATTTATTAAGATATTTGATTAAATTTATATTTAGTGTAGAGATAAAATAGTAATTCAACTTTTCATTTTAGAGCTTTCCACTCATAATAATATATGATAGGGAAAATGCATAAGTACCCCTCCAGCCTATACCCGAAATCCCTGAGACACACCTAACCTTTACTAAGGTCCCATTACCCCCTGAACTTATTTTATATATAATTTTTTACCCCTTTTCAGCCTACATGACACTATCTTGTGGGCCCAGCGCGTGTTGACTTTTTTTCAAGAATAGTGCCACGTAGGCTGAAAAGGGGTAAAAAACTATATATAAAATAAGTTCAGGGGGTAATGGGACCTTAGTAAAGGTTAGGTGTGTCTCAGAGATTTCGGGTATAGGCTGAGGGGGTACTTATGCATTTTCCCTATATGATATGATGATTAATTTAGTCAAAAATAAATTTATTCCCACCTCTCCCCTTTCCCGCCAACGACCTGAGCCTGGAGATTGTTCTCCTTTTCTGCTTTGACGAAAGTACCCATACAATATCCCCTAAACTCAGCCAATAACCGAAGGGTAGAACCATAAATATCCCCAAACAGAGGAAATACACAGACGAACTCTTCTGTGTATAACAAACACAGCTCACGTTCCTCATTCATCTTCATCAAATTTCCGATTCCCTTTTCTCTCTGAAGCAAAAAACATGAAGTTTACAGATATGAAACTCCAGGCAAGGAAGGCTGTGAGAGCTTACTTCGTAAGGAATTGGACAAGAGAAGACCTGATGAATAATGGTGAAATTCCCGAGCACGCTTACGCAAGCTTGAAGACGGTACATTCATTCTTACGGTTTCATTTTTTCTTTATATTTGATCACAAGTGTAAGTGTTATTGTTCTACTTGATTAAAATGTTGATTATGAAAAATATTGTGATCGAGAGATTGAGGAATCGAGTTGATTAAAATATTGTAGCTGTACGTAATCTCATTATTGATAGCTGTACCAGGAGATCTACTTGGAATCGATTTGTTTTAGTGTTACTTAATTCTTCAGGATTCATGATGAATTTCGATTTTTCTGAATATTTTACATGTATTACTGTAATTTTTCTGTTCTTTTGTACTTGCTTTACTTAATTCTTCAGGATTCACGATGAATTTCCATTTTTCTGAATATTTACAAGGATTACCATGGTTTTTTCTCTTCTTTTGTACTTGCTTATGCTGTTAGTGATAATCTGACAAAACGATTGGAGTAACATGCAACTTTTCTTAAGCATTTCGAGTCAAGTTTGGTATTGAAACCATGCACCCTATTCAGTCTTGAAAGTTGTTTTTGAATTGTTTAAATGAAGTTTAATGGTGCCAAGTGCATTCAAGATTCCCAAAATGTATTCGTTTCATATAATTTTGGATGGATAAATTTACTAGTTTCATGCAATTTCTGGTTTCAGCATCTTGTGTTTGATCTTTTCTTTCTTTGCAAAACCTAGTTAGCCAGAAAAGATGCATTTTCACTTCTGCTTCCAAGTATTGGATTCCCCTTTTTTCCTGTGATTGATTAGTTTGCTGAAAATATAGGTGTATCTTACTCTCTTATGCGCCTTGTGGAGCTTTTCTTTTGGATCTTTCTTGCAATTGATCTGGGAAGCGGGAGGGCGGTTCACAGTCCTTTCTTCTGTAGCAAGTTTACTCTGTCTTTACTTTATATCACCATTGAGAGTGGTAAGTGATCTGTGTCTTGTAGATTTTCTTCCAAGTTGTTGATTTATTATTGAAGTCGCTTCTTATGTAGTAAATCTTCGGTCTATGCAGAGGACGAGGGTCTCACTCTTGATGTTTGCAGCCTGTAACATGGGTGCTTCTTTTGGCCTTTATATCGAATATCTCTTCGGAATGAATCAAATGTAAGACTCAAAAGATGCTAAACATTGTTCAGATATCTTCTGTTGAAGTTTTATATGATTGCTTTTACTGCTTTCTTATCATATCATATTATCAGGAACCTGATTTTTGTAGTCTTCAATTGTGTGCAGAGAAAGGCTTTTTTCTGATTGGTATTTATACTTGTGATTACTTTATCGTAAATAATCATTAGATCTACTCGAAATCCTAACTGGAAAAGTTAGTATCCTTGTAGAAACTAAGTATTGTTTTTCATCTTTATTAGAATGACTACCTACTCTGTGAAAATTCTTTCATAAGGACTTGTGAGAACAATGGTATTGGAGTGAATGAATTTGACATTTTTTATCATCCTTGCACGCAGTTAGCTAAAAGTGGCTACTAGGATCACATTTGTGCATTAATGGCATGATCGATAACCTAGATCTTCACAGTTCAGAATTGGCATTATGCTTAGCATATGAATGGGAAATATTGAGCAATATGAGCATTGGGTGTTAGAATGTTGGTCTGTTGTTAGGTTATCAGCTATTGTTTTTGGACTCGTAAACTGATGACTTGTACTTCAGATTCCTATACCCTGTAATTACTTGTATCTTTCATGGATTTAGGGGATGTTACTGGAGTTACAGTTAGAAAATTGTATCTCACCATTAGGTGCATTCTTGGCTACCAGTATATGTTATGGCACATAGAAATTTAGCAATATGATGACCAAATTGTGAAGGAGTTCTTCATTTGCACCAAGTAGGGCGCATAAATGAGTGAAACCAAGAAACATGACGAAATTATAAAGAGTGCACTTAAATAATTTTACACTGAATTCTTGAAGTCCTTTCTAATATGACAAATACATTTGCTTGCACTTTCAGTTTCTACATTAATGAATTCAATAGCAGTTACTTTGCTTTTCATCTTTATGTGTAGTTGATTGTCTCTCGTTCTTAAGTGTTCCTTATTTGAAGAATATTTTGATAAGTTGAAAAATATCTAACTTCAGAAAGCATTCCTTGCTTGCTCTCCAGCCTTGTTGTCGGCCTTTATGCAGGTCCAACACTTGCCATTGGAACTTTCTGGATTGAATCCTTGTTGTCGAGGGAAAGGAGAGAAATCTACATCAACTGCCCGAGTTATCCTTTGAGTCTAATGTTTGCCACCTGTGTTGTTAGAACTTTCGAATTCATTGACAGACACGCAGCTTATTGGATGTTAAAGGTAAGCAGTTGCATGCATACACTGTGCTCACACACATCCTATAAATCATTGCTTCTGTCTAATGAATGAATAATATGACTGACTTGATGATGAGTACAGTTTGTGTGATAGGTATGCGTTGTGCTTGCATTGTTCTTGGGGTACGTTGTGGTATATTGCCAAGAGATATTGTATGATGCTCACTTTGGAGAAATTAACTTTGTCAATCGCACAGTTACCATCTTCTTCCATTTACCGGGTATAGTGGTCCATGCTGCAAGACTATGCCTGGGTGCAAAAATTGAGCAACACCGACAGAATTAATGCTGATACACTTGGAACTGTAGAATAAATAGAGAGTAGAATGCAGATGAGGAACTGTAAATGATGAATTCCTTTGTCACTACATTTTACTGATTGAATTGAAATTCGTTAGTCTGAAGCTAAGTGCTTCGAATGTTATATTCCTTGGCAAATAGTAATTGTATATTCCAGCGTTCTCAAAATTTTCACATAATTTTAGCTATAAATCGGTTAGCTTTTCTCTTGATATCAGTTTTCAAAATCACTTTTCAATTTTTTTCAGTTGGTCTATTTTGCTTTCTGTTGGTCACCACTCACCCCCAATGTATTAAGCACTCTTGGTTAACCAAATACCTTTTAAGACATTTCAATTGTTTTAATTAATAGGAAAAACGTATTTATTTGCACCTTTTTAGCAAGCACACGAACAATTTGTTATCTATTTCATTTTCTATGAAAATATTTTCTCCATTGTCAAACACAACCAAAATACACGTCGACTATCTGTACAATGAACTGGAATTCATTATGGGTATATTCGAGTAAAAAAGGATAACAATCAAAATTTGGACTTACATATATATTATTTTTGCTGAAATAAAGAAAGAGAAAAAACTTTGTTTCAACATAATTCATCAAAAACTGATAAGTTTTAGACTCTTTTTTTATAAGAAATACAATTGTTCCACGGGAGTAATTTTAAAAAACCAAATGAGAAAAAGGAAAACCTTCCCGCCAACAATCTGAGTCAGGAGATTCTTTTACTTCCTTGACGAAATTACCCCAGCTTATTCCCAAAATTCAGCTCATAACTGAAAGGTAAAACCGTAAATATCTGAAATAGAGTAATGGGCAAGGGCGGTCGTTGGTAATGAACTCTTCTCTGCAAAACTATAAAAACAGCTCACGCTCCTCATTCTTCCTCATCACTTTTCCATTTCCATTTTCTCTCTCAAAAAAATAGAGAAGAAAGATGAAGCTCTCAGAGCTGAAACTCCATGCGATGAATGCTGTGAAATCGTACTTCAACAGGAACTGGGGAAGAGAAGACCTGATGAAATCTGGAAAAGTTAACCAGGAAACTCTCGACATCTTGAATGTGGTACATTCATCCTATACCTAAGAATTACTGTTCTGATCAAAGTATTGTAATATAAGATTGAGAAATCGAGATTTTAGTCATGTTACTAATAGCTGATCAGAAGATGATGCTAAATCCTTAAATTTTTTATATCTTCACTATTGATGAATTTCGGTTCTCGGAATATTGCGGATAATCATAGTCGATTCGTTTTTTAACAGTAAGAAATAAGGCAACATTCTACTTGCTTTTCTAAAATCTTCAGGACTGATGAATTCCGACTCTCAGAAGATTTTAAAGTATTGCCGTAATTTTTGCTGTTCCTCTGCACTTGCTTATGCCGTTAGTGATAATCTGATAAAACAACTGGAGTAACATTTTGTATCGAGTTTAACAAAATGTTCCTCCGCACTTGCTTAACAGTTCTCGGAAAATTGCGGATAATCATAGTCGATTCGTTTCTTAACAGTAAGAAATAAGACAACATTCTACTTGCTTTTCTAAAATCTTCAGGACTGATGAATTCCGACTCTCAGAAGATTTTAAAGTATTGCCGTAATTTTTGCTGTTCCTCTGCACTTGCTTATGCCGTTAGTGATAATCTGATAAAACAACTGGAGTAACATTTTGTATCGAGTTTAACAAAATGTTCCTCCGCACTTGCTTAACAGTTCTCGGAAAATTGCGGATAATCATAGTCGATTCGTTTCTTAACAGTAAGAAATAAGACAACATTCTACTTGCTTTTCTTAAATCTTCAGGATTGATGAATTCCGACTCTCAGAAGATTTTAAAGTATTGCCGTAATTTTTGCTGTTCCTCTGCACTTGCTTATGAAGTTAATGATAATCTGATAAAACAACTGGAGTAACATTTTGTATCGAGTTTGTTATTGAAGCCTGGCTCCCTATTCAGCCTTAGAAGTTGTTTTGAATGAAAGTAGCATAACAATTGAATGGGACAGATTAGTTTGTTTCGTGCAATTTCAGATTTCAGCTTCTAATTCCAACACTATGAAGGGCCCTTTTCCTGTGATTGATTAGTTTTTACTGATGATATAGGTGTATTTTACTTTCTTCAATGTCATGTTTTGCTCTACTATTGGATCCTACTTGCACTTGTTCTGGGAAGTGGGAGGGCTGTTCACAGTCCTTTGTTCTGTAGCAAGTTTACTCTGGCTTTACTTTACACCACCATGGAGACTGGTACGTGATCAATGACTCGTAGATTTTCTTCCCAAGTTGCTGAACTGTTCTTCAAGTTGCTTCTTAATTTGTAAATCTTCCTGTCTATGCAGAATCAAAGGCGCTCGCTATTGATGATTTATGCCTTTTCCTTCGGGGCTTCTGTTGGCCTTCTTACCAAATTTCTCTTCGAAATGCATCAAAAGTAAGGCTCAAAAGATGCTAAACATTGTTCAGATATCTGCTGTTGATGTTTTATATGGTTGCTTTTACTGCTTTCTTTTCATATCATATTATCAGGAAACTGATTTTTGTAGTCTTCAATTGTGTACAGAGAAAGGCTTTTTGCTGATTAGTATATATACTTGTGATCACTTTATCCTTGTAGAAACTGTTGTTTTTCATCTTCAATTAGAATGACTACTCTCTCTGTGAAAATTCTGTAGCAAGGACTTGCGAGTACAAGGGCACATGAATGGAGGAATTTGACATTTTGTATCATTTTTGCACGTAGTTAGCTAAATGTGGCTAGGATCACGTATGTTTTGGACATCCTGGAATGTCTGAAAATTAATTTGTGCATTAATGGCATGATGGATCACCTAGGCTTTTTCACAGTTCAGAATTCTCATTATGCTTAGCTTATGAATGAAAAACATTGAGCAATATGTCTAGCATTGGGTGCTAGAATGTTGCTCTGTTGTTAGGCTATAAACTATTGTTTTGGACTTCTAAATTGATGGCATGTAATTAAGATTCATATACCCTGAAATTACTTGTATCCTTCATGGACTTAGGGGACTTGACTTGAATTATAGTTGGAAAAATGTATCTAACAATTATGTGCTTCTTTGGAAACCTGACCAGTTTTAATGTCTCTGCATTCTTGGCTATTAGTATATGTTCTAGCACATAGAGTTTCAAATTTTGAACTATGTTTGGCTTATGAATGGGAGAAGCGGAGCAATATGATGACCAGAATGTGAAAGAGTTCTGCATCTGCACCAAATTGCGAAGAGTTCACATAGATAATTTACCCCTGATTCCTGGAGTTTGTTCTAAAATAACAAAGACATTTGCTTGATCTGTTAATTCCTACATTATATTGCATCTTAATGAATTCAATAGCAGTTACTTTGCTCCTACAGTATGTGTAGTTGATAGTCCTTGTTGTTCTCTGTTCCTTATTTTGAACAATATCTAACTTCCGAAAGCATTCCATGCTTGCTCTCCAGCTTTGTTGCCAGCTTTTTTGCAGGTACAACAGTTGGGATTGCAATTTTCATGTTTCAAGTCACAATAACAAGGGAAAGGAGCCACATCTACCACGGTGGCCTGCTTTATTGTTGTCTTGTAATGTTAGCAGTCTTGCTTGTGATTGGCTGTTTTATCCGTGATAGCTACACAGTCCAAGCCATCCTAAAGGTAAGCAGTTGTATGCATACAATGCGACCACACTCATCCTATAAAACAGTTCCCATATTAATAAATCATTACTTTTGCCTCGAACTTAATATGTATACATACAATATGATAAGTCATTTTAAACTCACTGACTCTAGTTCTAAACTCGCCTCTGTATAATGAATGAATAATATGACTGACTTGATGATGAATACTGCTTGTTGTAGGGAACCGCTGCGGTGATATTGTTCCTGGGGTACTTTGTGGTATATAGCCAAGAGATACTGTACGATGTTAGCTTTGGAGATATTGACTTTATCAATCGCGCACTCACTGTCTTCTTCAATTTACCGGCTATAGTGCTCCATGCCGCAAGAGTTTGCCTTCCCTTTGGTGCAAAAGTTGATCAAAATGCAGATTAGGAACTGTAAATGATGAAAAAGTATTCCTTTGTGGCTACATTTTAGTCATTGAATTTGGAATAGCCAAGTGTTTTGCGTATTTCTAGGCAAATACTGATTGCTGATTACCTACCTTACCACACAAATATACTTTGTGATTAAGAAACTCTTGAATGCTAATAAATGAAGTAGTACTTGCTAATAAGTGTTCTTTTCTTTTTTTCAAGATGGTGCAATGCATACTATTTGAATTGTTACATGAGTTTCAAATTGTAGGGGTCTCATTGGAATCATATATAAGACTATTTGGTTTAATTTCACAAATGCTCACTCAACAATTTTACTTCATTACACCAAAATTATTAAGCTATTTTTGGTATCATAAAAAATATCGTCTCTGTTTCCTCCTGGCACTTCCAATTATATTTAGGCAAATTAACACGATTATTTAGTTTTAAAAAATATTTCAGAGGGTGTGTGACTAAGCACATTTTGGCTTATCAATGGTTTGATAAACATAAAATTATCTGCTAGTCTATATATACCAAGTGGTCGGTTATTGGGAATGATTTAGTTGAGTATAAAACACATTTTTTGGACTCTTACAGCAAAGGAGAAACTAATTAGAGATAACAATGACTGAACTAGAGAAACTTTGTCGATAATCGTTGGTGAAGTGGTTGAGCTTTTATCGAAATGGAGAAATTAATTAGAGATAATAATAGCTGAATTGTATAATAATGATTGAGGGCTAGTATAACAGTGACTGAATTCAAGAAGCTTTCCATCGTTTGAGAGTGATTTTTCGATGAATAACTAAATTTTCGGCCAAAAAGATATGAAAAAAAAGGAGAAATTGGGAGCTTGTAGAGGAAATAAATTTATTCTTTAATTCTAAATTGAGTAATTAAAACTTTGGTGATGACTGATGATGATGAGGGAACTACTTTAAATAGCTTTTAAGTATTATAGACTATATTTAATTAAAAATATAAAACATAAAATTAAAAAGATATGTAAGATTTTTTAACCAATATATCAATTTAATTAAATAAATAAAATAAAACTGAACATCTTATATAAATTAGTACTTATCTTCTACGTGACGATTTAAATATGCTACAATTACATTTCTAAAACCTCTCCCCTTTCCCGCCAACGATCTGAACACGCGGATACTTTTTCTTGACGAAAATACCCCTGGAATATTTCCTAAACTCGGCCCATAACTGAAAGGTAGAAGCGTAAATATTCCGAAAAAGAGTAACGGGGAGGGTAGTCGATTTGTAACGAACTCCTTTTCAGTATAAACAGAGCACAGCTCTCCTTCTTCATTTTTCTTCATCAGTTCTCCGATTCCGTTTTCTCTCTGCAGAAAAAAAATGAAATTCTCAGTGATGAAAAATGCTGTGAAAGCTTACTTCAAAAGGAATTGGACAAGAAAAGACTTGATGAATTCTGGAAAAATCTCCATGCATGCTTACAGAAGCTTGAAGAGGGTACATTCATTCATCCTTAAACTTACTCTACTTTTTTCTTATTAAAATGTTGTAATTTAAGAAATTGTAATTGAGAGATTGAGGAATGGAGGTTTCTCGAATTACGTAATCGCGATGTATTACGAGATCTACTTGTAATCGAGAGAATGCCGATAATGATAGTTAATTTTACAATTTGTTGTAGTTCAGTAAGAAATAATGCAACATTTTACAATTTCTGTCATTTTTACTGTTCTTTTGCACTTAATTATGCCGTTAGTGATAATCTGATAAAACCGATTGGAGTAACATGCAGCTTTTCTTTAGCATTTTGAGTCGAGTTTGGTATTAGAGAGATTGAGTAATGGAGGGTTTTCTATTTACGTAATCGCGATGTATTAGGAGATCTACTTGTAATCACGAGAATGCCGATAATGATTGTTGGTTAATTTTGCAATTTGTTGTAGTTCAGTCAGAAATAAGGCAACATTTTACAATTTCTGTAATTTTTACTGTTCTTTTGCCCCTATTATGTCGTCAGTGATAATCTGATAAAACCGATTGGAGTAACATGCAGCTCTTCTTTAGCATTTTGAGTCGAATTTGGTATTGAAGCCTTGCTCCCTATTCATTTTTTTAAGTCGTTTTTCGGATCAGATTTCAGTGTCTTGTGTTTGATCCTTTCTTTTTTTGCAAAACCTAGTTATCTGGAAAAAGATGCATTTTCGCTTCTAAGTATTGGATTTCCCTTTTCTTTTTCATGTGATTATAGGTGTATCTTACTTTCTTCTGTGCCATGTTGAGTTTTACTTTTGGATCCTTCTTGCACTGGATCTGGGAAGCGGGAGGGCCGGTCACAGTTATTTCTTCTGTAACAAGTTTACTCTGGCTGTACATTACAGCACCATGGAGAGTGGTACGTGATCTATGCTGTATAGATTTTCTTCCAAGTTGTTGAATTATTCTTGAAGTCGCTTCTTAAAATGTAGATCTTCTAATATCTATGCAGAGGAAGAGGGTTTTACTCTTGCTGTATGCTGTCTATAACTTGGGAGCTTCTTTTGGACTTATTATCCAACATCTCACCGAAATGGAACAAGCGTAAGAGTCAAAAGATGCTATAAATTGTTCAGAAATCTTCTGTCAAAGTTTGATATGGTTGCTTTGACTGCTTTCTGGTTATATCACATCACTAGGAACCTGATTTTGTAGTCTTCAATTGTGTACGGAGAAAGGCTTGTTGCTGATTGGTATATACTTGTAATCCCATTATCCTTAATAATCATTAGATCTACTCGAAATCCTAACTGGAAAAATTGGTACCCTTGTAGAAACTAATGTTTTCCATAATCAATTAGAATGACTACTTTCTCTGTGAAAATTCTTTCATAAGGACTTGTGAGAACAATGGCATTGGAGTGGATGAATTTGACATCTTGTATCATTCTTGCACACAGCATGGGTTTTGGACAACCTGGAATGTCTGAAAATTTGTGTATTAATGGCATGATCAATCATCTAGACTTTCACAGTTCAGAATTTGCATTATATTTAGCTTATGAATGAGAAGCATTGAGTAATATGACTTGTATTTAAGATTCTTATACCCTGAAATTACTTCTATTCTTCATGGATTTAAGGGACTTGACTGGAATTATGGTAAGAAAAGTGTATCTCACGATTATGTTTTGAAGTTTTAAAGTTTGTGCATTCTTGGCTAGCAGTATGATGACCAGATTGTGAAAGAGTTGTGTATTTGCACCAAGTATTGCTCATGAATTAGTGAAATTATGAAACATGACCAAATTACGAAGAGTGCGCTTAAATATATTGCATCTTACATTTGACAAAGACATTCGCTTGCTCTGTGAATTCCTACATTTTAATTTATTACATCTTAATGAGTTCAATAGCAGTTACTCTGCCCCTTCTGTATGTGTAGTTGATTAGCCCTTATTTGAAGAATATTTTGAACAATATCTAACTTCAGAAAGCATTCCTTTTTTTCTCTCTAGCCTTGCTTTTGGCCTTTTGGTTGGTTCAACAGTTGGCATTGGAACTTTCTGGTTTGTAGCCTTGATAACGAGGGAAAGGGGAGAAATCTACTTGGGAACCCTGCTTTATTCTGGTGCTGTAATATTATCCGGCGTTTGTGTTTATGCTTTAGATATCCTTGACAGCCGCATAACTCATTGGATGTTAGTGGTAAGCACGCAGTTGTATGCATACAATGTGTTACTTCTGTCTAATGAATAAATAATATGACTGACTTGATGATGAGTACTGCTTGTGGATAGGTATACACTCTGCATGCATTGTTCATGGGGTACCTTGTGGTATATAGCCAAGAGATATTGTACGATGCTCGCTTTGGAGATATTGACTTTGTCAATTGCACATTTACCGTCTTCCTACATTTACCGGCTATAGTGGTCCATGCTGTGAGACTCTGCCTGGGTGCAGAAATTCAGCAACGCAGACGGAATTAATGCTGATACACTTGGAAGTATAGAATAAATAGATGGGGAAGTGTAAATGATGAAAAAGTTCTACTTTGTGACTACATTTTACTCATCGAATTTGAAATTCTTTAGTCTGAAGAGAAGTGCTTTTAATAGAGAGTCGATAGCAGATGCATAGAGAATGTGAAAATGGGTGGAGCAAGCATATATAGCCCAGCATTTCATGGATAATTGATAGTGAACAATTTTGTACTATATAGATGTGGTGAAGCTGGTCATCTACTGTTGTCCAAGAATCAGCCCTCAAACTATAAACATTGACCAGAGTCCTCATGTTGGACACATCATCATGATGATAAGATTACGACAATAATCAACAAATATAGCTTTATACTAGTCATGTAATTCATCGTATCCAAAACCATATTTGGTATAGAAAGAGGAACCCAATTTCGAATTAAGCAATTCCTTCGACTTCCTAATTGTAGGGTTCCATATAAACGTAAAATCAACTCATTCGCAGAACCCACAATGAAAACCGATAACGTAAGAGGATCCATGTGCAATAGCTCCTTGTTGTTTGTTAGAGAGGAAATTGATAGAACAAAACTTGAACACCTGGAAATAGAGATTAGTTGATGCGATGATTTCGAAACACACATACATTTCAAGAGAGATTTGATGGGAAGCCTTAAGTGAATGGTTGTTATGATTTTATTTGGGAGTACCGAATATCAGAAATTGGAGTGAAAATCAAGTCATACCAAGAGACTCTTTTGACTGGTCTCTCTCAGTTCATTTTTAGTTGTCTAGTTTGTCTTACCCTCAATTTTATGATAACCTTCTTTATAAAACTGAGTCATTTTGATAATAGTAAGGATATATAAGTTACTTTAATAACGAGGATATATCAACTCCAAATGGCAAAGTTGAGGGGTATATCAAACCTTCTTCCCCTTAAAATGAATTTTGACTAACATTTAAGATGTATTTTTTTTATCCTCTTGATATAATTTTTTTTGCAATTTAGTACTTTTCGTATGATTTTTGAATATCTAAAAAGTTTATTTTAAAATATCGAATAAATATAATCTAATTTAGCTTTAAAATTAACAAAATTGACTCACAAAAAAATACAATATGACAATTAAAAAGGAGTTGAAGAATAATTTTTTTTGTTAAATAAGTAGGTGTAGGGACGTGACAGCCGCAAATTCCTAATATTGAGTGATATATTTAGACAAAGGGATATTCAACATCTCCGTTTAAAAAAGAGTGGTTAGTTTGACTTGACACAGAATTTAAAAAATAAAGAAAAACTTTTAAATTTTGTGGTCCTAAATTAAAGTTATGTCAAATATATAAAATTGTCTTTTAATCTTGTGGCCTTAAATATGCCACGTGGAAAGCTGGAATTAAAATGTTACAAAAAAGAAAGAAAAAAGAGGTCATTCCTTTTGAAACAGATTAAAAAGAAAAGGAGGTCATTTTTTTTAAACAGAGAGAGTATAAGAAAAAACTAATCATATATAAGTAGTGTTATACATGTATAAAAAATTATAATTATGTTTAAAAAAGATAATCATGTATAACTTGAACTTGATTCCTAATCCCGACTCTCGATCTTGATGCAGACTCAGGATCTGAATGTGATTCAAGTTTAGGTCGAGTATCGAACCAAGGTTAGTATCGAGAGTCGAGATGGGTCGAAGAAATTGAATCAAATCCAAGAAAATCTTAAAAAGATAATCTCGAACAAAAAACTCACACATAGTTTTTCTTCGACCCAAATTCTAAGAGAACCTTAAAAAGATAATCTCAAACAAGGAACTCACACAAAGTTTGTATTTGTAGTTGAGATATTTCATGAAAAACTAAGAAATCAAACCAAAGCAAAGACTCGTAAATAATTTTAGAATTAAGCAATGTATATATGAATTTAAATTTTATGATACATATTACTTCTTTTTTTCTCTTATGATTTGTAATAAGAGGAACGTTCAAAAATATCTCAACGTTTAGGCTTAATTAGTGATTTGTAGTTATAATTTGCTTAATTACGACGGAATCAGGATTTTTATTAAGTGTAGAGCGCATAACCTCACAATTTTTTTCAGCCTCTTTAACACTACACCAAACCTTCAACTTATGTCCAAATATATCAACACTTGTATATATATTCATTAAATCAAATTTGACCTATATATATATAATGCAATTTTCCGACGAAGGGGTGTCGCTTGACACCCCTTTGCCCTAGGGTAGCTCTGCCTAGGGGTGTCAATGGTACGGTTCGGTCGATCGGTTATTTTTTTTAAATTATACTGTAATGACCCTCTTGGTCATTTCTGTGTCTTGCCTTTTGTGTGTCGTTTAGAGCATTCCTATAGCGACCCCAAGTCATTTATGACTTGCTGGGAC
>JAJOOS010014337.1:0-16068 GCA_029582725.1 Solanum chiquidenum | reverse complement strand
GCACACATTAACAACCAAAGCGCTATATTACACCAAATCACATCACAATTTGAATTCTAAATTTTCTTTTCATTGAAGTTGTCAAAACACTATTTTAAAGCGTCACATTATTAATTTAGAATTGTCAATAGCGCCAAATCACCATAGATTTGAAATTACAATATCAAAAACTCACAAAATTTGGTTGAGCATTTTTTAAGCATGAGCCTAACATCTCTTTTCAATTGTTACATGCAAGTAAAAATAGTGCACCAAAAGAACTGTACCTTTAAATCATAATTCTTCCATCTCTTTTCATTTCTATGTATGTTCATAGTTTATAGAACAATTAATGGTAAGCGACTTTATTGGAACACCTGTGTGGTTTGACCCTTGTCCAAAATAGAAGTTTATCATGAAGGCCTCGTAGAAAATTCAACATAACATGAATAAGAGTTAATCAAAGACCAAAGAGTGATTTAGCATCAATTTTGATGTCAAGGGTACTGGTTATTCTAAAATTTATCTTGCCGCCCTCAAACCTTTCAAAAATATTGCCACCCTCGTTTTGTATCCTCCAAAAATACATAGCTTTTTGGATGATTCACCACACAACATCATGCAACCCCAAAACTACATGCATGATCTTATTCACCATTGCAAAATGACTCCTCTTGACTGAGTAATGCTGAAAGAACTGTTCCACTGCCTAAAAAAATGAAGAAAAATATAAGTAAGCCTATTCATGAATGATCAAATTTCTCACGAAGTAACTAATATAATAGGTTATCTCTTCTTTTGATGAAGTAAAGAAGAATAGGTGTATCTGTAAAATGAAATTAGACACAACTTAATAGTTAAAAGGTTAATAGGCCAAATAATCGGCAAGGCACTATTAAAATAAATAAATTTTTTTTGAGGTCCCTGCACTAATAAAATCTCAATTGCTTCTTTAGACTTATATCTGTAACAGAATGCAATAGATCAATTAATTGGACATTACAGATTCCACAAAAAAGGTCCTTGAAACATAATTCCTTCTCAACATCTACGTAGAAAGACAAACAAACATCACTCTGAAGAACAGAAGTAGGAACATCTCATAGAGAAAAATGAAACTGAAAAGGAGAGCTAAAATGAATCGCAATAAAAAATGAAGCAATTGTCCGCCGGCAACTAACCCTTCTCTTTTTATTTTTTTCAATGTATTTTCAAATCAAAGTTACTTCCATTGATAGACAAAAAATGTCGAGCAAAGACCTGGCAACAACCGTGAAATAAGAGAGTCTGAAGAGACTCCGAAAAAGCAAGAGAAAATACGTACAAAGAAATCTTGTTTCACTGTTGCTTCTAGAATTTGAGCAAACGACAGAGCTAGTATTATATAATTGAGCTAAATGACTGATAGAACTAATGTCAATGCTCTATAGAATTTCAGTAGATTTTTTCCCAACTCTTCAAACTCCACATCTCCCTCCTATAGCTATGATAAGGAAGAGACATCTTATATTAACATTATGTCTTTTTTGTACTACTATATGAGCAAGCAGATAGAACTGATGTCAATTCTCTATATTATTTTGCTAGATTTTTCCCCAACTCCTCACACCCTGCCCCTTCTCTTCTATAGCTATGATTTTAAACAAAAATTACAATGCAAATCTTCAAATGGTCGCAGTTCAACACAATTGAAAATTATCTTCACAAATTAAGATGGCAGAGGCAACAATTGATTTTATTATTTATTTGAAAGAACATGAAGCCATATGTAAATTATTATATTTTTCATTTTCATATGCTCTTTGCCAGAAAATCATTCGCAAGGCAGCCAATATCAAACAACATAGATTACAATCACACAAATCATTATTTTTCAAAATTGAAGAAAAAATAAGAGTGAGAGAAGAGAAAGGGAGAGGAATTTACCGGTACAAGAGAACAGAGGAGTGAGGAGTGAACTCGGTTGGTGCCTATTTATTTGTGTCAAACACCTAGTAATTCTAGAAAAATCAGGTGATTTGTGGAGGAAATATACCACAAAGTTGATAGAATTTTTAAAATAAAATAGATATGAAATACCAAAATTGCCCTTAATGTACTGTTCATTCTTTTAGCAGAATTAGACATTGCTCTGCATAATTTAAACCACATCACATCCAAATAAACATCAAACCCTAGATTATCACCGACATTAAACTATGTTCTTAATGGAGCATCACAAGACTCCCCTTTTTAAAAAAAAAACTAAATAAAACCCATAATATATGCTGAAAAATCGCTCGTTATAACAATATCTCGAAATATAACCCGAAGATCTTTAATTTCTCATAACAGAGAATCAGGAAGCACATATATTTGAAACCCTTTGCAGTTGATTATATGTGCGACACCTTTCTTGGAAGCTAAAATTGAGATAGATCAATTATTATGAGGAGCTTTGATAACCAAAATTGAAAATTGAATATTTTGAAGAGATAGATGAACCAGAGAGTTGAGGAAGAAGAATATGATCCCAAGAGAAATGAGATTCCAGAAAGTACGGCAAACAAGAAAAGAAAACTGATATATATCTATAGACTAATATGCCCTTAGATAAATCATACCATAAAATTACGAAAATAACCTTGATCGTCCTGGTCGGCTTCACTCTTCTATATAAAAATAATATATATATATATATAATAAATAAATTCGTCTTAGTATATTAAATGTATGTATATATTGATTGATTAGAGTTATTGTTGAGAAATGTGATAATTGGTTGAAGAATACCAAACAATTGGAAGCTTATGTTAGTGTTTTAGGTTTGAGGTTGGGGAGGACAAGGTCTTTAATTAATGATGACCTAATGATTATTAAATAAATTATGAATTAGGTGCAATTGGGTAGTAAATTATTATTATTATTTCCGTCCACTTTTAATTGTCATGATTTTCTTTTTTAGAGTCAAATAATAAGCACTTTGATTAACATTTTACGAAGTATTTTTTCATCATATTGATATGCAAAAAATTACAATTTATAGTACTTTTCGTACAATTTTTGAATTTCTATTTTTTTTTAAAATATCGAATTAATGTAATCTAATTTCACTTTGAGAATTAGTCAAATTGACTTTCGAAAAGCGCAATATAATAATTAAACTAGTTAAGTACTTTTTTCTGTCACTTTTACTTGTCCAATTTTGATTTTTTATTTGTCACTTTTTTTACTTATTATTTTTTACAAATCAAGATTATTATTTTTTTAACCTAATATACCCTCAATTTATTTTGAGAGTTAATATGTTTGAAAAAGGTTGAACCTCTTTAATGAGTAATTAATTGATTTTGGAATTCTATCAATTAATTGGGATAAAATGGTAAATTCAATATGTGTCAATTATTATTTCCTTAATAGGTGTGTCAAGTAAAAAAGGAGAAGTAATTAGGGACATAGGAAGTATTTATGTTTTGTAAGTGTGTATTGTGTTAATTAATGATAATAAAAAATATATATTAAATAAATTATTGTGATGATAACAACTTTTTTAGATCTGGTTCAATAACAAATAACTTTAAAAAGTACTTTCTCTGTTCCTAATTACTTATCCATTTTTAAATTGGCATACCTATTAAGAAAACAATAATTGACATAGTGAGTTTATCATATTACTCATATTAATTAAGAAGTGGATAAATTAAAAACTTAAGATTTTCAAGAAGTTCTACTTTTTTCAAAGCAATTAATTGAGGATATAATAGGTAAAAAAAAAATCTTTCTTTATTTGTCAAAATAAACAAGTAATTAGGGACAACTAAAAAAAGAAAAGTGGACAAGTAATTAGGGACAGGGGAGTAATAGATACATCTTAGAACTCTTAATTACTACTACGGATAAATACATCAATTTGCATTATTAAACACAGATATATGCAAATAATTATAACTACATAATTCATCTAAAATTACATAAAATTAATTGAAGAAAAGGAAAATAAGGAAAGTCAATAGCCTACGCAAAGATGATCATGTCTTTGTAGCAAATTATTTTGGCGCGAAAAAAATATCTTCCTTAAAACTTCATAAACAAAATAAGTTATAAATCACAGACTTATTGAAATAACTGAGATAAACTCTGAAATTTGAATTCAAAATTATTATTAATTACTAACACATTAAACACACTAGTAAATAAAGTAAAGAGGAAAAGAAATGTTAATTTATAATTATGAAGATATAAATTTGTTAATAAATACAATTAGATCATAAATATATTTTTTATTTGTATCAATAACTTAAAGAAACTCAACTTCATAAGTGTTCTACTATATACTATCATCTATCATCCTTAATACAAACGTAATATTTGCCGGCATAACGACATACGAAATTTGAAGTGTAACATTTATGTATAATAATTAGATAGGTAAATAAATAACTTATTAATATAAAAAAAACTACATACATGTTTATGAAAGAAAATATTACAACTCTAAGAACGTATAATTAAGCTTTTAATATAATTACTTTAGTCTATATATTTCGCACCTGTATTTTACGTTAATCAATAAAGCTATATTCAAAAAAAAAAATTATTAAAGAGAAATAAGAAGAAATAACTTATGTTAAAATAAATATTATATTTGTATAAAATGATAATAATTTCATATGTGCAGATTAAAAAAGAATTTTTTTATAAAAAAACACCCATAAAGCTTTTTTTCTTTAATACAAGAAATAGAGTGATTTTTCAATTGCAAATGACAAAAATTAATGGAGGAAAAAATTGCATATAGTAAGGTACACCTAAATAAAACTAAATGTTAAATACGGACAGCAGCCCACCAGCATGTCAAACACCATTCATGTTTCCCAAGTACATATTCCTAATAAAAAATGGGGACCATCAGTGAATGTGGAGCTGTCTTTTTTCTTCTTTTTTTTATTATTATTATTTTATTTTAGGTTTCAAATTTAGATTTGAATTTTTTTTTTTCATTATTATTTGGAAGTGCTTCTTTTCAAATAGAAACTATAAATTTAAAGTAGTTAAAAACATCTCTTTTCAAATTTAGAGTAGTCGAAAAACTTACACAACATAAATTTACGAGAAATTTACACTATAAAAATTTAAACTGTCGTTATGTTTCATAATTTGTTGAAAGTATCGCAAGATTGTAAAGATATAATATATTTGCTTAAATATATCAATTTAAAAAATAAATAATATAATTATCTTTTTTAATATTTAATTAACTTTTATCTTAAAATTACAGGAATGTAAGATTAATTATCCCATTTAAAAAGTGAGATGACTGATTTCATAGGATAATCCATCAATGATTTTCAACCTTGAATTGGGGTTCACCATTTTCATACACCAATTTTTTTTAAATTAGCTTATTTTATATTTCTTTTTTGATAAGTAACAATTTAGTTTGATTATATTCATTTAAAAAATATTTGTGAACATCATTTGAGGTTTGATCAAATCTTTCATAAATAATTAAAGTATATTTTTTTTAAAACAATTCTCGGATAAAAAAACTACTTTTTTTTTACTTTCCTGTAAACAAATTTTGTTTTTCTCAAAAATATTTTTTCTTCTTCTATTTTTGTTTTGTCAATTGACATTAGGGGTGTGCAAAAATCGATTTAACCAATAAACCGAATCGAAAAAAACACTATTGATTTATTGATATTGGGCAAACGGTTTTTAAACGGTTTTGCAAATTTTTTTATTGGGTTATTGTTAATGGTTAAACAGATAAGCCAATAGGCCTATACTAAATTTACTAGTCTTATTGTTAATGGTTAAACGATTGTTACTTTCACACTTTTTCCTTTGAATGTGTCTAGTGTCTAAACTTGCAAGAAAAATGATTGTTACTTTTATGATTATTACTTTCATGCCAAATGCTGGAAAAATCATATGGTTTATATGAAATTTTTCTTATTGTGTATATAATATATATGAGTATTTTCTTATTGGTAAAACCGAAAACCGAACCATTAAGTACCATAAATCGATAAGAAATATGTTATTGGTTTAGTTATCGGTTTGACGTATTTACAAACCAAAAATCGATAAACCGAATCAATAACACATAAAACCGAACCGAACTGACTGATGCGCACCCCTGCACTTTAATTAACTTTAAAAATAAAACTTTTTTTTTATGATAAGGAAAATCCGCAGCCGCTATACTTTAGGAGTGCATAGGGTAAAACCCCGACTCCTATGCAATAGCTCGCAAACTACATAGAAAAAATAACATGCACTAGGCAAGTCCGGTGCGATGAGCTCCACCCAAAAAAATATATTTTGACCTTACCAGAAACTTAACCAAATAAGCTATTTTGCTTATCGTGAAAGAGAATCTCATCAAAGAAAAATATCTATTTTTATTTAATAAGCTATTTTGTTTATCGTGAAAGAGAATCTCATAAAAAAAAATATATATTTTTATTTAATAAAAATAATGATAAGACAGCCTGTAAATAATTCTTCTTCTTCTTCTTCTTAATATTTTTTTTCTTAAGATGAATAAAAAAAAATCATCATATATAAGATATTATTTTTAATTAGTATTTTGTGTAATTATTTTATGTTAGTTTGCATTAACATTTATTTTTAATATGTCAAGTGATACGTTAAGGAGTTGAGTTTTAATATATTTTTGTTAAAATGGGAGAAAATAGTAAAATATCTTCGGTAAGCATCGCCATAGCTATAAATTATAATCATATTATTTAATATTTAATCAGTTTTCATCTTTTAAAATAATTTTTAAATTGATTATTTCTTTACGCATATCGAAATTGATATTTCAAAATTCTTAGCCACTATATTAAATTTATATATTTTATTTTATTAAGATACTCATTTTAAAAAAAAATTATTTTCGTACATTAATAAGTTACTATTTTTAGCATACTGTTTTTTTTAAACTCTTTTGATGACTGAAATTGGACGGTAAATACATTTGTTATCACTGTATGAGTAATTACTTAGATTTAAATCAATTTAAATTATTTTTCTAATAACAAAAAATTAATTAAAAATGATTAAATTTGAACCATTCAATTTTTAAGATGACACCATCTACCACGGGACGAAATGGAGGGAATGAATACCGGAGGCCACACAAACTAAACTAAGAAAAGGACTAAATTGCAGCAAAACTGTCTAAATTCTCATTTTAGTTCTACAAATAAGTTAGTTCGTAAGAAATGTCATCAAGTGAGATTACTTCCACCGAGCTTCTTCACGCTCAAGCTCAAATTTGGAATTATATTTTCAACTTTGTAAGTTCTTCAGCGGTAAGATGTGCACTTCAATTAGGAATTCCTGATGTCCTCTACAAATATGAAAAGCCCATGTGTCTTTCTGATCTTTCTGTTGAATTGTCTGTCATCAATTCTTCAAAGATTTCCTTCTTGCCAATTTTAATGCGCTTTCTTGTGCAATCTGATTTCCTAAATCAACATGAAGATCACTATTTCCTTACCCCAGCTAGTCGCCTTCTTGCGAAAAATGAGCCCTTCAATGTTAGGTCATTATTGCTTGGCAACCATAGTCCAGTCATTTCAAAAGCATGGTCTGAGTTAAGTGATTGGTTTCAAAATGATTCTCCCACTCCTTTTCATACCGCTCATGGAAAATCTTTATGGGATTACATGGGAGAAGAAAAACCTAGAGTACTAGGTGATATTTTTGATGATGCATTGGCTAGTGACTCGAGGTTGATTACCGATGTGCTTATTACAGAGTGTAAACATGTGTTTGAGGGGTTAACGTCGTTAGTAGACGTTGGTGGTGGCACTGGTACTGTGTCTATAGCCATAGCCAAAACTTTTCCTAACATAAAGTGCACGGTACTTGATCTCCCTCAGGTTATAGGTGACCTAAAAGGAAGTGGGAATTTGGACTTCACTGGAGGAGATATGTTCAATAAGATTCCTCGTGCTAATGCCATCTTACTCAAGGTACATATACAAAACATTTTCTTCTCTCTTTCAATCCTTTTCGATCTTCTCAACTTAATTCATATGTTGAACAGTGTGTTCTACACGATTGGAATGATGAAGATTGTGTGAAGATACTAAAGAAATGCAAAGAGTCAATTCCAAGCAAGGAAGAAGGAGGGAAAGTAATAATCATAGATACCGTTCTGAAGGATCCAAAACAGAGAAATGAGTTTGTTCAAGCACAACATAATATGGATATGTTGATGATGGTTCTCTTTGGTTCCAAAGAGAGAACTAAGAAAGAGTGGGAGAAGTTATTCATTGAAGCTGATTTCAATGAATATAAAATAATTCCCGCTCTGGGTTTAAGGTCTCTTATTGAAATTTACCCTCAAATTAAAATTGCTATGTAAAATTTAGAGTGTTGGCATGTTTCTTTAGTACTTTTATTTGCAATGGTGTTGGATTCACCAATGCTCCATTTAATTTATGTGTTCTCGTTTTATTATATTAGATGAATAATTTGAAATCATTATACTACTATATACATGTTTTTATTTTATTTTTTGTTCAACCTTTCGTATTAGAAATCTATGAGTAATACTCAACTAATAAATTCGTACTCGTGTTGTATATTGTCCATTAAAGGAGGGTTGGGGGGTTGGGGAGGGTTTTTCGTCAGAAATATTCTATTTGAAAATTGAAATTGTCACGATCCAAACCGTCGTGATTGGCACCCACACTAACCCTCCGATGGAAAAACCGATGCTACAACCCAACTAAGCAACTTAACCAAAAACTATGCATTTAAAGATACATAAGCAGGTTTAAATGACCTAAGAAATAGGGAGTTCCCATAAACTCTGCAATTTTTTTATTGTAATTTTTTTCTAAAATCAAATTTTATACTTTAAGAAAAGTATAGACTCAAATCAATAGAAAATAAGGAATTTTGCCTTTAAAATAAGAAAATCTCAGCACTCAAATATAAAATATAAATACACATATGTACTTAAAATTAAAATTGTGAAGTACATATGTATAGAAAAGACTACCATAATTTCCAAACGAACTGAGGGAGAATCGAGGCATGAAAAAACTTATTTATAATATGCTTATTTCCAAGTACGTATCATCCGCAGCCGCGTCCGCTTCAAACATCTACAATGTCCTCCTTTAATATACTAATCTGATCAAATAATTTATATAGGACATATAACTATTTTATTTGTATTCGTTGTTATGATGTTTCATATTCGAGATTATATTTTGCTTTAAATTCAAACAAGATATATGTAGTAATAATTTAAAAATGTCATTGTATAAAGTAATTTAGGAATATTTACTTTATGTCCCTCCCCTTTCTCAACATTTCGAAAGATCACATCCTCAAGTTTTCCCTCTCAACTCAAGCCAATGTGCCGCAATCAGAAAAAACCTAGTACCATCTGTTTGTGAAAATGCCTCAAAGAAGCTCGAAAGATCAAGAAAATCCAACACCTACTCTCAGAAGATCTCCGCGGCTTAATGCCGCTGCTGCTGCTACCGAAGTCCACAAGAAACAGATTGAAGTTTCAAAAAGTCCCACAAAATCGACTACCAGGTTGCGAAGATCTTCAAGATTGAGTATTGGAACTCCGCAGAACAATGGTGAGGTTAAGAATTCAGAGAGAAGGGTAACTCGTGGTTCTGCTCGAGTTTGTGTTGCCATTGACGATTCAGTTGAGAAAAGAAATGGGGTTGTTACTAGAAGTGGAAAAGCTCGTGTTTCTAGATGTGCATTGGGTGGTAACATAGAGAGACCTGTCCCGTCATCTGAAGTAGTTGGATGTGGGGAGGATGACGACAATGGCGGCGTGGGAAAGACACAGGCAGGCTTGAAGAGGAAGAGAACCCAAGGAATGGAGGAGAATAATGTTGTTGTTAATGGGTGGACCAATGAACAAGAGCTGGCGTTGCAAAGTGCTTATTTTGCGGCGAAGGCAACACCTAACTTCTGGAAGAAAGTTGCTAAGATGGTAATTTTTGCTACTAGTTATTTCCTGTGATTTTAAAATTGGGTTGTGTTTTATTTCGCCTTTCTATAATTCTATTATCATGGCAAACTAATCAAGCTGAGCAATGAGCATTTATATACTTGATATATAGGGAAAATTGTCTTTACATTTATGTCTATTAGGCCTTTTTTGGTAGGAGTGAATAACTAGTTCCAGGATTCATTTTAGGATGAGTTTATCACGTGTTTGGTTTGGATAAAATGGCAGAATAACTAATTCCGGGATAGCTTGTTCCCATCCAAACGAGCCCAAAGTGTCAAAAACCAGGTATAATCTAGGATTTCAGGTATGATACAAATTGCTTGGTTGGATGCTTTTGGTTCTTATATTCGGACCTACCGTGATCTTTGTCTCTTAGATTGTTGGATATGTTATGCATCAGCAGTATCAATGTAAGAAGGAAATTATTTTTGCTAGTGTAGAAGCTGATAGGTTGGGGATGGTCTAATCAATTTTAGTCTGAATTGTGAGCTCTCATAGTTAAGTTGGATTTAGTTCAGGAGAAGTTTAGAATGACACGAGAGTTTCAGATAGTCTTGTATTGTCTTAAGATGCAGGATCACTCAACATTTAACCAATTTCAAATGGCTTCTTTTACTTTTTCCTCCTCCTCTTTCAAGGGTTCGGCTTCCCCTCCCTCCTGTCCTCTTGGCAAGCAAAATGAACCTGATAGCCTTCTTGCTGCAAAAGATTTGATGTATAACTTTGGGACCAAACAAATTGTCTAACTCTTGGCTCTTTACAAATGTGAACTGGGAATTTTATTTCTTTACGGAAGAGAAACAGTTGACAGGTAGAGATAATCTCTTTCCATATTTAACATTACTAAAATCACCCATAAGAAGAAGATATTCTCTGTAAAAGATACACAATATCAATCTTAGATCAACTACAACTATATTTTCTCGTGTCTCACTCCCTTCTCTATTATCCTCCGTGCCTTTTTCATTTGTTAATAAGACCTAATTCTCCAGCTCCCTTCAGTGGCTTCCTTCCCCTTCTATCTCTACCACTTCATTATTTTGCCTGCTTGCTTCCATGTATGCTTCATTTTGCTTGGGCAGTCAATGTCATCTTGTCCAGTATGAACTTCTGTCACCTTCCAAATTGCTCCATAATCTTCAACCCTCTGCTGTTTGGTTGGTTCTTGTTGAAGAATAAAAAATCCCACATTGTGGTTAATGAGATGTGTGCTTTCTTTCTAGGGCTTGCTCTATCTTCCTCCCTTTGAGCTAGCTATTGGGGTGTGAGTTAGGCCCAGAACCTAATTTTATATGGTATAGGAGCAGGATCCATCTCACCTGCCCCAATAGCTAGTTCAAAGGGAAAAGGATTGGGCAAGCCTTACAAAGAGAGCACTCATCTCATTAACCACCGATGTGGAGGAGCATTGTGCAAGCCTTATAAAGAGACCACTCATCTCATTAGCCACCGATGTGGGACTTTTTCATTCTTCAACAATTCTTAATGGAAATGTTAAAGAGGAAATTGGATTTATTTGCTGCTGGAAGAGGGAGAGAATGAGACAGATGGAGATTAGAACTTACGAAATTTGTTTATTAGGATTGAGAGGTTTTTAGTTGTTTCAGGTATTCGTTTGTTACATTTTTATAGACACCTAGGGTAGAAAAGTGGAAGAAACACAGTTCTTCTAATTTGAGATTTTGTGCGAGTAAAAATGAGTCCTATTTACTTGTAATATGGTATTCGAAAACTGAAATTCCATTAATACTGAAAGGAGAAGTTTTTTATTGAAGTAGACGGCATTCTGGAGTGACATGAATGGAATTAAGATAATCTTTATTCAGACAGATGGAGTAAGAAAAATGATACTGTAATTATTTGTGTGATGATTTTATTTTCCCTTCTTATGCCATGAAATATCAAAATAGCAAGATAAATTCTTGCAGGAATGAGAAATCAAAAGAGACAACAAGCATTATTGGGGAAAAAGGAAGAGACCATAAGGTTGATTTCTTATACTTCGGAAATTTATGATGTTGCCAGAATAACTCCTCCAGTAGTTAGATATAACTTATGGTTCACAGAGATTGAAGGACAACAAGATTGATCTCTAAAGAATAACATTAATGCCGTTGAAGCCTCAGTTGTCAGAATCTAAGTTGGCGGACTCTTCACTTTGGGGGCCGCACCCGTGTCGACACGATGTGGGTGTGGGATCCATACCGGATATGGTCACAATTTTGGGTACTTCGACCAAAATCAAAAGAGAAATTTGAGACAGATACAATGATTTTTGGATACAACTTAATAGTAAACAGTAAAGAGATGCATTTGTACTCTATAATAATTACAGATTCTAGCTTGCACCCAAAATTTATTCATTCCTTTCCTTCCAAATAGTCCCTCATAATTTAGGCATATCTTTTATAACTCTATTTTTTGATGTTTGAATTATTTTTAACCAAATCCTCGCACCTGTATCCGTACCTAGATTCATTCCCCTAATCTTAAAATTTAGATCATGAAGGATCCAACCTGTTGATCCACACCCTCAGCCTCACTCGAGTCACTCGAGTCCAAGGAACTTAGGCCAGAATTAATTGAAAATTGCCACAGATTGCATGGGAAGACTGACTAGTGGACTTACTTCATCTGGTGAAGCTGACTTTTAACAAGAACATTTAAAATCTGTGAGCAGCATGATGATGGTGCTGAGGAGCAGTACTTGATACTTCAGGCAGCCAAATGCCATACTGGTTTATCTATTGCTTGACGCTTGTATGACGGCGTGTCTATTGATCAAAATGAAATAAAATAAAATGAGGTCGTGCCCAAAATAAAAGCAAGGTAGCAAGTTGATTCTGCATAGAACCTGTGCTTTAGGAAGAGGTTGAAGGGCTTGTTCGGTATAGGCTTGGTGATGTTTCCAAAGCCACAGGATGAGTTACAATACTTCAGGTGATGAAAAAATAAATTACCGCAGTATTTCACGCTTATAAGGTAGGATGTAGGACTTCAGTTTGTCCCTGAGGCTCAGCATAGCATTGATAGGTTAATACCATCTTCCTTGACCTGTTTCGTCTCTGCTTTCTGATGATGTCTATTTTTATATTTTACTAATGCAAAGGACAATGTAGGTCAAAAGTGAGGCTGTCAGACTTATAGAAAGTTCAGCAGGAGCATTTGATCATTTGCTTATTCCTGGGTTTTGGGTGGTAGATCCTGAGCTTTACCAGCTGTGACTGGAAGATGGAAAGAGGTTCCAAATGCTGAACTGTCGCGTCGTATTAATATACATAGATGAATAAGAATAACATGGTAGTGGATTATCTAAAATTACTTATGGTGTTTTTTTTTATTTTTGATCCAAATAATTTTGCATACCTACAGCTCATTAGGACACAAGCTGCTAAGCAAAAAACCTTGAGATCTAACATAACCTAGTATATACTTCTCGTCAGCTTTCAATTAGGAATTATTAGAATTGTTCTCCACCTAGAAATGAATCTAGATTCTAGGCCCTTTGTTAATATCAATATGTTAGCAAGTGGTGTTTGTAAGCTATGATTTTCTGATATCTGCATATCAAATATATAAATCGAAGAAAGTTATGGTAGTTATCACTTCGGGCTCTTCGTAGTTGTCCTTGTCAATGTTGACATGATAAATTTAGTTTATAGTAATAATTTTGAACCTCTGCTTGTGATATACATGATCATCTGAGTAAACTTTGGACTTGTATTGCAGGTGCCTGGGAAATCAGCAAAGGATTGTTTTGACAAGATACATTCGGATTTTATAACCCCACCTCAGCCTCAACCACGTTCAAGGGTTAAAAAGATGAATACATTATCGCTTTCTCCATGTGCAACTAAATTGCTTCAGTCCACTGAGAAAAACACAAACAAGCGGAGACATAGCAAGCCAAAGAACCATCTCTCACGCAAGGCTGTGAGACAACTACTGGAAAAGCAAACTGATACAGATCGAGACAAGGGAGCAGACTTCTTCAATGCTCTTGAATCATCAACAAATCCAACTGATGGGGCATTTTGCCAGGACACAATTTTTGTCACCCCAGAGCGCAACAAAGAAAGTTTGCTTAGAAAGTGCCTGGAGAGATCGTCTTCAACCCATAAAAAACACCGTTCCCGATTAAGTGGTTCATCTGGAGCAACTCTTACCAGCCCACCAGTTCTAAAGCCAATTAAGAATAAGGCCTTACATGAGAAGTATGTTGATCAGCTACATTGCAGGGAAGCAAAGAGAAAGGCAGCCACTTCAAAGACAGCAAAGGGCAACCAAAACAAGAATGAGAATGTCATAAAGCCGGATGTGATTAAAGCTGCAAAAAATGCTCTAATATCTGAAGCAAGAGATGCAATCAACCAATTTCAAAATTTACAGACACGCGCCATAAACAGTTTCGATGATGATTACTATGATGAGAACCATAATTCAGACGATGACGAGGATGCCAGATAAAATGTGGAGGACATTGGCTTTTCGCCCCGTGATGCTAAGCCACATTGTGTTAGCCCAAATGTCAGTAAGCGAACCCAAACTGTATAACAAAGCTCTGAACCAAATTTCTTGACTTGGAGTTTTTGCAATAAGGCTTGTTGTGCATAATAGACATGTGAAGTGTATTACTAGTGATAAAGCTACACAAAGTAGAAAAAGTGGTCAAAATAGTAAATTTCCTTCAGGGAAAATAATTTGTTACTTTGATGATAAAAAGTTTGACATTCATATTGTTCACGTTGCTGCAAATGTCCTCGATAATTAAAGCCCAACTGTTATCTATATGAAAATGTGGAGAGCCAATGACTATGCTTAGTAGACTTACGGGTTGTTTGCTAAGAATTGTGTGAAGTAGAGTGTATTAGTAATGCTGACATTGCAAATTGAAAAAAAATATGCTACTTTTGTATTAGATCTTGGTTAATACTTTTGAGAATTTAGCTAAGCAGGGAAATTTATGATTTGATATAAATATCGTGTGGATAGGTTTTACCAGAAAGAATTTCGCCAAATCACATTGGACTTTCAATGTTAGTGACTTTTATTAAAAGTTGCAACTTTAATGAAGAGTTGTGATTTTTATTAAAAGTTGTGACTTTTATGAAAGGTTGTGACCTTTTCAAAGGATTGCAACTTTTTCAAATAGTTGTAACCTTTCTGATAAGGCATAATAAATATTTGTTCACACTATCCTTTGTTGTCTATAAATAGAGGGATTTCCTCTCATTTTAAAACAACGAAAATTTTGAACCTCTTCTTCTTCTTCTTCACAATGAAATGTTTGTGTACTTTGCTCCTATTGAGTGGCTCACTGACACCATTGCTTATGTTACAGATCCTGATATATATTTTTACAATCATTAATTTATCCTTATGTTATTAAGAATAAATGATAAGATGTAATAATTTTCATTTTCCTTTACATTATTAATATTTCTTACTACGTAATTTTATATGTAAGATAATATAATACTTTAGTTTTAATGCCTAATAGGTTTAAAGTATTATTATATAAATTTCGTGATATTAAATTCTCACGTGAAGCACGAATAATTTTACTAATTTCATAGTATATTATAGAATAATAATTGATACAATATTAGAGTAAAACATAGAAAAAAGAGAAAAGGGATCGAAGAAACAAAGTAGAGGAGGGAATGGGTGAACTTGATCATTTATCATTTGAATAGAAAAAAATAAGATTACAAAATCTTAAATATAATGTGTAAAGTCTTCCTAGACAAAAGTTAGAATTAAAAAAAATCGTTATAATCACTTGAACTTTCCGTATTAATAAATAATTAACTTTACATAAAGAAAAACAATCCAATATGATCAAATTTATAGTACTAGATTTATATTACAATGTGAAATTGACATGCAAAATAATATCCTTAATCATGAGTTAATTTATCATCATCAACTATATAAAATATTGAGTTGCTTATAAATTATAATTCATTTCTAATCTCACGTATTAATCATTATCAGGCTAGGCAATTTTCAACTTACAAGTATCAATCATTGACGGGATCAACTATTGTCACGCCCCGAACCTACACCATGGATGTGGCCGGCACTCGGAGACTATC
>JAJOOS010014336.1:0-14457 GCA_029582725.1 Solanum chiquidenum | reverse complement strand
TATATATATATATATATATATATATATATATCACACACGTAACGTTTTTACTTCACTTAAATAATACACTTCTAATAATTTTAAACAAAAATAGAAAGTATACATATTAATAAGAATTAAAAAAAATAAAAAATACAGATATTATGTTTCCTTACATTCTTTGAATCCTTATTTTTTAAAGCCCCGTCATCTCAATTAAATAATAATACTAATAAAGATTCAAGTTTGTCCAATTACTTTTCCTAATAAAATTGTTAGTGACCATTTATGACATTTTACATGAAAATAAAAGGATCTTATTGAATTGTCGTCAATGCATTATTGAGTATTTTAATTTGGTTTCTCTTCAAATTACACAACAATCTCTTAATTTTTCTCTTTTTTATTTGAACCACTAAGAAGACTAATTAGTGTGTGTATTTTATTAATAATAAACCTCCTTGAGCATGTTATCTTCTTTATCTTTTTCATATTTAGTAGTTTAACATTGTGTATATATTTTTTTTTATGATAGAAATTTAGGGACGATCATAGTTAGAAGTTAAGGTATGTGTAAGAGATAATAAGAATATTATATTTATCCAAAATGGCTTTTTATAATTTTAGATTATTATGCAAAACAAAGGGCAGATAAGCTAATGGTATACCATTTAGTAAAGAAAATTTAAAAAATAATTCGCTATAAATAAAAATTGTATTATATCACTAATTTTAAATTCTTAAATATATGTATAATACTTAACTGATAGTTGGAGGTCCATGAAAAATCTTTTTAGCTCAAATAATATGCAAACTGATTATTTTTTTTTAGAGAATTTACCATAGATGTCCATTTTGGTATAGAGCCTTCAATCCTTATTATGGATCGTAATTTTAATTGTTTCACGCTCTTATATTCATATTACTTTCATTCAACAAATCTATCCTTTTAATATTTAATTATTTTAAATAATTATAAAGGTTGTTTTCAATGCTTTACAATTTTTCTATTGAATCAAAAGGTTGTCTGAAGAAGCTTTATTGGGTTTGTATTTGATGTAGCTATCAATTTTCTCTTATTTTCATCAGTATCTATAGATGGCAGACACATTTTTCATTTTGTTGCTTTTATTTACGTATTTAATTAAGGTCTATATATAGTTTAGAATATCTATTATTTTCTATACAATTTTGACGTCCAATTTTTTTGTTGTTTCTTTCTTTTCTATTTGTCATGACCATGAACATTGAAGTGTTTTTGTTCAATAGTCAGATATCATATTCACAGATTTTGAACTTAACTGTCAAATAGCTAGAAAAATATCATATTTATGAAACTTCTTTTTTAATTTATCTTTTATTACTCAATATGTGTTGCAATAATATTAGATAATTATGTAAAATCTTATTTAAAATTACTTAGAATACACGTGCAACACACGTGTCCAAAAACTAGTATATATATATATATGAAAATTAAGTTAAACTATATAAATCTGGTAAATAAGCTAATTTTTTGATTGGGGAAGGGGAATCCAATCAATCTCATATTGATTTCTGTTTTGCAAGAAATGAATTGAGTGATCTATAAAGGCATTTTTTCTTAATAAGCAATCCAATTCCCTACTTTGTCTTTAAAAAAAAATGATGAAGGAGGAGGAGGAGTATAAAAAGGAGTTTATATCCATTCACATTGGCCAGACTGGTATTAACCTTGGCAATTCTTGCTGGGAACTTTACTGTCTTGAACATGGAATTCAGGTTCTATCTTTCTTTCTTTCTTTCCAATGCGTGAGCTCGCACATATATATTTGATTCCTTAATTATTTACCATTACATGTTTGGGTGAGAATTAATTAAAGAAAGATTTTCTTAGCGGATTTAAGATTTGATTTTTATGAGTTTGAGTTTGGAATTGTACGTGGTCGATTTGATTTGATTTAATGGGTTCAAAAGATACTATTTGTACTTTGTTATTAATGCATCTTCACCAATCAAGAACTACGAGATCAATCTACTACACAAGAGTTTACCCAAACACTTATTTATATTCTTTATTCAAAACTACCTTCATTGTGGGGTTAGGTTTGACCGCTAGCTTGTATATATATATTAATAGTAAAGGTCTAGTATATAGTTCCTAACTCGTAAGTCTGTAGGCATGATTTTTGGCTAGCAAGATAAGGTCTGCGTATACTCTATCCTTCCCAGACTCCCACTTGTGGGATTTCACTGGGTATGTTGTTGTTGTTGTTGTTGACTGGGAAACTAATAAGATCAGAAAGATGGTCAGGCCACATGATTGGTTAATTACCTTCTTTGTAGCAGTGTTCAATCTAGATGATCATAGGAGCAATTAAAAAAATTTGCTAATCCATGCTGATCGTTGACATTTATTGGTAGCCTGATGGCATGCGGAGTACTACTGAAGATGAAGATGATGATGGTGATGACAGGTTCCGAACATTCTTTAGTGAAACAAGTTCAGGGAAGTTTGTTCCTCGTGCTCTGTTTATCGATCTTGAGCCTAGTGTTATTGATGAAGTGAAAAGTGGAATAAATACCCAGCTCTATAACCCTCAACAATTTATCTGTGGCAAAGAAGATGCAGGAAATAACTTTGCTCGTGGTTACTATACTCGTACGTATTGATTCTAAATTTGGACCTTTTAACACATGACGACAATTCTAATCTTTTTTTTTAAAAGAAAACAGTTGGAGGGAAGATAATTGATGAATGTTTAGATCGTATCAGAAAGCTTGTGGATGATTGTTCTAATCTGTCGGGTTTTGTGATCTTTAACGCGGTTAGTGGAGGCACTGGTTCGGGTTTCTGTTCACTTCTGTTGGAAAGCTTGTCAACTGAGTATGAGCCAAAAGAAAAAATTGCATTTACTGTGTATCCTTCCCCTGATGATGAGTTTTCACCATCTATTTTGGACTCATATAATACTATTCTTGCAAGTTATTCCCTCAAAGAACATTCCAATGTTACTCTCATGTTTGATAATGTCTCTGTTTCTGACATTTGTCGCCGCTCTCTTGATATTGAAAACCCCACCTATGTTAACATGAATCGACTCGTCTCTCAGGTATTTGATCATCATATCTTGTTTCTTAAGGAAAACGGATAATGTAACTAATTTATTTTCTTATTGTTTGTTTTGATCATTAGGCCATCTCTTCTTTAACTGTTTCAATGAGGTTTGAAGGATCAACATTTAATCAAAATTTACGGTCCTTTTGTGATAGCACAACTCTAGGATTAATTAATTTTGTGGGTTGTTCATATGTTCCGGTTTTGTCAGTCAAAGAGGTTCAACATAAACAACATTCATTTGTACAACTTACGAATGCTGCATTAGAACCCTCGTCTTACATGGTTAAGTATGATCCATGTAAGGGAAAGTATATGAATAACTTGATAGTTTACCGCGGGGATGATGTGGATTTTGATGATGTGGACAAGGCGGTATCTATGGCCAGAAGAAGAACTGGATTGGACTATTTCAATACTTATTATAGGTCTGGCATCAATTATGTGCCCGTGACAGTCTATCCGGGAGGCGATTTAGCAACCGTGCAAAGGGAAGTGTGCGTAGTATCCTGCACGACGAGTATCCAAGACGTTTTTACCCGAATAAGTCACAAGTTTAATCAAATGTATGCCAACAAGGACTTTCTTCATTCGTATTTTTGTGAAGGTATGGAGGAATATGAGTTTTCTGAAGCATATGAGGAGATAGCTACAAAACTTGTAAAATTATGCCAGGAGTTTGAAAACGTGAGGATCGGATGATTGAGGCTAATGACCTACGCCGGTACTCGATCAAAATTAACTTACAACTGCTTTTTGAAATTTTGCCTTTTAAGGCATAACTTTTATCTTATACACATGACTTTCCATTTGTAGAAGAGAATTTTTTGTCATAATTTATATCACTCAATTTATGTCGTGTTGTAGGGTCAACTTTCGGTTCGATTTGAATTTTTTTTAATAATATTAGTTATGATTAATGTATTTTCAAAAAAGATAATTTTAATTCAATATCATTTAAAAATTAAGTCTTTTATTTGTCTAATATAAATTTTTAATTTTAGATAATTAACTTTTATTCTTAAAATTTAATATAATCTTAGGATTGCAATTGTAATTATATTGGGTTAAATAAACAGACCAGTATAATTACCAAATTGATGCTCCTTTCGTTCCATATTAGATGGGCATCTTACTAAAAATGTTCGTCTCATTTTACTTGAGCACTTACTAAATTAGGATAGAATTAATTAATTTTTTTCTCATTTTACCCCTACAATTAATATGACTTTTGGAAGTTTAAACAATTTTTATTAATGTGCATCGTTATAAACAAAGGCCAAAATGGTAAAGTCTTCCAATGTATTAATAATTTATTAATCACCGTATAAAGTTGGAAGTGCCCATCTAATATGAGACGGAGAGAGTAATTATGACCCAATAATTACACTAATTTCAAGAGGTAATTTTCGAAGCAATAGTTTAATTTTGTGATTGACAAACTTGTTGACTTATAAGAAGCAACATGGAAGAGTGTAGAACATTTTTGTCCTTTTCCAATATAAATAATGTTTATAGTAGGTGGAAGAGTGTAGAATTCACCGGAATTAATGGCATCTACTCTCATCAAATCTAGAATTCACTCCGCCCTCCGCGGCGGTGCTTTCAAGAGGAATTTCTCTTCTTCCGCCCACCACGATGAGGCTCGTAAGTTCATAATCATCAATCTCCCCATTAAATTTCCATATTTTTTAAATTTCCGATCATATATTTTTACTACGAAATGAGCTCGATGAGAGTTGAATCGATATACAGTTAAACTTCCCTATAGCAACTTCGATTGTGTGGATTTTTTTTTATTGTGTGAAATGTTGTTATATTGAAGCATATTAAATAGAGAGTAAAAAATACACTTAAATTATTCTATATCTCAACTATCTATTACTCCCTCTGTCCCAATTTATGTGACACATTTCGGATATCGAGATTCAAACATGTCTATCTTTGACCGTAATTTTTTTCTATATTTTTTAAATATTTTGTATTATCAACTATTGAGACTTATAGTACTTTTTGTGTAGTTTACAAATATATAAATTTCATTTTAAAATTTTTGAAAATTTCATGAGCAAATTCTTGGTCAAACTTAAACTGTTTGACTCTCGAAAAGCGAAATGTGTCACATAAATTGGGACAGAGGGAGTAATTATTTCTACCTACTTAAACTGTCACTCTTTTTATATTTAAAATATGCGTCAATGCTGAGTTGACTAAATATTTGTTTTCAATGATAACATGTGATGCGTGTAGGTCAATTTAACATTGGAGTGTATCTTAATACTAAAAGAGTGATAGTAGATGAACGTAAATGAAATAATGGATAGTTGAGGTATGGATTATTTTTTTCCAAAAAAAAAAGTGATACCTTAGGTGCTTTTTTTTTTGTCATTAACTCTATAATATCTGTTAGAGTGGATTAGAATTTGGGAAAACTACACAAGTTGGAGCCATTAGACAAACTATTTATCCAAATTGAATCTAACCCAATATATGTATCCTGATTGGATCAACGACTCAAACTATTTACCCACCGAACCACTCTTTCTTCTTCTTTGATATCATGAAAGTATATATACTTTGATGGCATCAAGCAGTAAATGCACATTAGAACTAAAAACAGGGGTGTATGAAAGTAAAGGGTAACCGCTTGTAAATAGTTTTCCTTTTTGGATACAAGTGTTAGTTTACCGAAGAATTTCACATTATATGAGTTGGAGTTTCACATTGGTTGGGGAATGGACCAGCAATTCTCCCTTCTTTAGTTAGCTTTTGAAGTTGAGTTAGGCCTGAATGTCGTATCTTTACATGGTATCAGAGTCAAACTTATCTTGATATATAGGGCTCTCAAACCATGTTCCAGTTGATCCTGTTCATGAAAAGGGTGTTAGAGTCTCAACATGTGTACATTCATCAACTAGATGGAGCATATACCATCAACATGTTCAACTAAATTCAATATTTTCAATAACAGAGTATAAATATATACATTTGTAAAATCACTAAATTTCGATGTGATTGAAGTGTTAATATTGAATGGTTTGCGTGGGCAGGTGAAGCAGCTAAGTGGGAGAAAATTACTTATGTTGGAATAGTTACGTGCGCTATTCTTACAATCTTTAATCTCTCTAAGGGTCATCCCCACTATGAAGAGCCTCCTGTAAGTGTTAATATGATGTATTCCGTCTTCAAAATTTCGATACCACAACTTCACATGAAAACAGAAATTCATATTGACCATATGTTTCGGAAGAGTTTTCACTAGTCCTGTTTAAGTAATGAGATTTGAGATAGAACTACAATAATTTGGTCCTTATAATAACTAATGGAAGAATTAAGAGAAAGTTCTTCCATCTTATCTTTGAGACGATTCGTCTTTTTAGTCCTCATATGACTAATAAGTTTTTGGAGAGTTAAATTCTTTTTCTTATGTTTTAATTGATTTCTATAAGCACTCCAAGATGGTGGGAATTTTTCAAGCAGAACATTATCCTGAAATATCTCACACATCTTCATGTCCTCGTTGAGAACATCAGCAGTCAAGTTCTCATATTCGTGAACTTGTTCCATTATTGACTTATTATCAATCATTTGGAATTTAATCCACTGACCGACAACATATTTTTTCTTTCCTGCATCATCAGCACCATATTTCTTTTCCAAACTATCTCATATTTCTTTAGCAGATTTATAGGTTAAAAATAAATCAAATAAAGGATTAGTCATATGATTTAGCAAATGTCCTCTCACAATTTTGTTATCATTTTCAAACTTCTTTTTAACAACATCATCAACAGCCATAACATTGCTAGAATTAGTAGTGGTGTTAGAACCATTCATAGAAGGTTCTTTAAATAAAACATAATCAACTTCTAATTGTTCAAAGAAAATTAAAAGTTTTTGTGACCATCGTTTAAAATTATTTTCATCCAAAGGCTCAAGCTTTGACAAATCAGAAAAAGTTTTGTTCAAAGAAATAGCCATTTATCAATATTGTATGTTAGTAAATCGCTTTTAAATTGTTGGAAAAAATACTACAATATTGATGTGGAGTGGAATTATAAAGTAGTGAATAACTTAACACAAACACTGTATCGTGGCAAGCCACTGCCTTGAAAGCGATTTCGACCCGACTCCGATGCAAATCGTTGTAGTCGGTCGCTCCCCAAGGTTCCACAGTTACTCTCAAATACGTGCACTCGTGGATGAATGTTTGGAGTTGCACAAAAACAATTGCCCAAGAATCCATAATAGGGAGAATGATTATTAAGCCAATAAAAGAAATTGTTGAAGGAGATAGTAAATGAAAGAAAGGACTTAATTTTCTTCTCTGTTTTTATCTCCCAAATGGTACTCCTTAAATAGGAAAATCATTTACGTTTCATCCATCAAAAGAATGTAAGAAACTAACGTATAAACAATGTAATGAAACATTACTCTTACTTTAATGACAAATTTGTCATAATACAAAAGGAACTTCAAGTCTTCTGAATATTTTCTTACGAAATTAAGAAACTGACACTTGAGATAAATGTGAACTATTAATGAGGAAGTAATTCTCCTATTTCACATATACTAACGACTTAGCAATGTTCACATAGATTAATTACGGAGAGTTAAAAGATATAACTTATCCTTTGCATTAAAAGAAAAGAAATATTATCCACATATATATATCCGTTAAGCTTTAAAAAGTTCAACGAACAACATCATCGATCGAAGTTGTGTTGAAATATGTTTGAATTTACTTCAGATGTTTTATGCTGATACTAAGCCATATCTGTGATGTACTCTCTGGTGTTCCATATTGTGCATGCTATATTTCTTTACAGTGTGCTCTGTACACAATAAAAAAAATGAAGAGTTTGTTTAAATTGTTACCTATTTATACTCTAGTGTAGGAGTGGCAAACGAATGCATAGCGTGGAATATAGGATGGTCGAAAATTAATAGATGGATATAATAGTCTATCCGATCCATATTTGATATGAAAAAAAAGGTAAATCGTAAATCCAATGGATATAATATGAATATTCATATTATTCATCATTTCTTATTACGTATAAAGAAATAAGTTTTACATGATTTTTTTCTTAGCCTCCTCGCCCTTCCCCATCTGTGTTAGGTTTTTGTGTTATTCTAGAAATTATTTTTCTGGAAGCGAGTGATTCTGAGTCGAGGTCGGGAAGTCGAAATATGTGTTTCAAATCGGTGTCAGGTCGGATCGGAGTTTGAAAGTTGGATCAGGTGGTGAAATTTAAGAAAAATTTTGAAAAATATTTTCTTGATTTAAGAGAAGTTTTGAAATTTTTTCCCTTACTTTTATGCATGGAAGTTATTTTTAAATTATTAGAGGAAAGTAAGTTTATTTGAAAAATATTTTCAAAAAAAAAAAACGTAAGTTGAACAAACATAGGAAAATTTAAAAAATATTTATTTTTCGAACTAAACATACCCTAATAATAAGTGTAGTTTTTAGAGGTTTCTACGTCCTTATATTTTATCCTTACATATTCTAAGGAGAATATAATTATCCATATTTTATGATGGATTATACGGGTAAACTTATATATAATTCACATTTATTCTAAGGAGAGTATAATTATCCATATTTTATGATGGATTATACGGGTAAACTTATATATAATTCACGTTTACATGATTGGATAACCAACCCTAAAATGGATTGGATTGAGCAACTTAACCAATTTGACTCATGGACCTTGGATAGAAACCTCAACATTGCACAAACACAAGTGTCACGGGATTGAAATCTGATAGCTCAAAATTAGGACAATATATTAGTCGCTACACAATTTAATGCACTAATGCTAATTACATATACAATCATTCAAGGATTTAGTGTAAGATTAAGTACTTTAATACACATCAGGATCTTAAACACGATAATCTTACATAGAGATTGTTAGGGGTACATACTTGATGCGGAAGACATCATCACATGATTGAGGCTAATGACCTACGCCGGTACTCGTATGAGGGTGTTTGACTAAGCTTATAAATCCATCAAAATTAACTTGGAATTGTTTTTTGAAATTTTGTCTTTTAAAGGCAGAACTTTCTATTATTATAGAAGAGTGACTTTAATTTTGGGTATCAACATGTGTGCTTTGTCATTTCATGATTGGTTGTTTTCTTTTTGTTTTGTTTTGTTTATTCCATATGCATAATATTAGGAGATCCACAAAATTATCTATGCACAATTATTAATGAATCTATTCCTTTGTATTATTTGTTCATATTTTTATTTACACCGTTTTTAAAAAAATCATAAACAAAAAGAGTATTTTACTAATTTACCTTTTAATTCTTTTTAATATTTTTTCGTTTACTTTTTACTTATCACATTTGAACTTGACATAATCATTAAAAAAATAATGATTGACATGGCTATGGAAGAGTATTTTTACTAATTTGCCTTTCAATTCTTTTTAATACTTTTTCGTTTACTTTTTACTTATCACATTTGAACTTGACGTATCCATTAAGAAAACAATGATTGACATGACTATTTTACCACATTAACCCTAATAAGTAATAATTGATGTTAGTATCGTTGGATATTTTGTAATATATAGAAGTCTTAAATTAAATAAATTGCTCATGAAAGAACATGATTCTTATAAAAAGTCATTTGATCATGAAAGAACATGACTCTTATGAAAAGTCATACGTTCATGATAGAACATAACTCTTATGAAAAGTTATCTCTTAAGTTCTATAAATATAAAGACTCTCTATAGGTTGTCTAAGAAAAATCTGCATGTATAAATAAAAGATTTTGTATTTGTTTGTATTTTTCCAATATGTATACGGGCAATATCTCTTTAAAGAAAGTAATTTTACATGCCTCAAAGCCATCTTCTTTGACAATTATATTTCCTATTATTTTTTCTAACAAGTATTAAGTCTTGAAAACTAATTTAGAAAATAAATAATTAATGTTAAGGATAAACCGCTACTAAAATTTGAACCCTTTATTTTGTGGTAGATGGAACACTTAATGGAAACTATAATAATTCATATTCGAATCAAATGAATTCAATTTAATAAATATTAGTTAAATTAATTGAATTATAATTATCTTTATTTACATAAGGCCCGTGCTTGCACGAGCTTATCATCCTCTAGTTTATCTTATACACATGACTTTCCATTTGTAGAACAAGATTTTAAGAGAATTTTTGTCATAATTTATATCACTGAATTTATGTCGTGCTGTAGGGATCAACTTTCGGTTCGATTCGATTTTAAAAAAAAAATATTAGTTATGATTGATGTATTTTCAAAAGATAATTTTAATTCAATATCATTTAAAAATTAAGTCTCTTAATATTTGTCTAATATAATTTTTTAATTTTAGATAATTAACTTTTATTCTTAAAATTTAATATAATCTTAGGATTGCAATTGTAATTATATTGGGTTAAATAAACAGACCAGTAAATTACCAAACTGATGCTCCTTTCGTCTCATATTAGATGAGCATTTTACTAAAAATGTTTGTCTCATATTACTTGAGCACTTGCAAAATTAGGATAGAATTAATTTTTTTTTTCTCATTTTACTCTGTTGGAGAAAGTGTTAATCACCATAGAGAGTTGTTATTTGAGAAGAAGAATGAGGAAACTGTGTCCACTGTGAAAGAGAAACAAGACATGTGTATACCAAAGGGCACGTGACAAGAAATACAAATTGTTGAAATCTGAGTGGTTCTAGAATTCCTTTTGTCATTATCCTCTATGTAGATAATATCTATTTTCTTTTATACAGCTGTATAGTTTGTTGTTGTTAGGGAACAAATAGATAGATGACAAGTGTATAGGCCGTTAGACTTTCTTTTCTATATAATGAGCACTGTACAGAATTGATATATACAGAGAAAAGGTTCCAATTTCTCTTCTTCTTCATTTGTTTTATCATGGTATCAGAGCAGGTTCTTTATATCCTACTCTATCTGCTTTCGTTTCTCTTTCTTTTTATTGTGTGACATTCATCTCTTTTCATCAACAACAATGGGTGAAAACACAACCACTGAAGTAACTACTGGTACACAACCAGCAACTAGGGATTTGATTAATCTCTCTCATCCTTACTTCATCTCGCCATCAGATTCACCAGGTATGCAGTTGGTGAATTCTTCTTTTGATGGAAAAAGTTTTGCTGGTTGGAGAAGGGGTATGCTGATTGCGCTTACTGCCAAGAACAAGGCAGGATTCATCGATGGATCTTCATCTGAGCCTGCTGCAGAATCTGAGTTCCACAAAGCTTGGAGTAGAGCTAACAATATGGTTATTTCTTGGCTTTTGAACTCACTCTCACGAGAAATTTCTGAGAGTGTCATTTACTCGACGACGGCAAAGGAGTTGTGGGCTGACTTAGAGGCCAGATTTGGCCAAAGTAGTGAAGCTAAGCTTTTTCAGCTGCAGAAAGAGCTTAATGATTTGGTTCAAGGATCCAGTGACATAGCCACTTACTACACCAAGATAAAAAGGCTCTGGGATGAACTTGATAGTCTTGATGCTTTTGTTCTTTGTCTCTGTAACTGTACCTGTGAAGCAAAAAGGAAAAACATGAAGGCTAAACAGGATGAAAGGCTGGTTCAATTTCTTATGGGACTCAATGACAGCTATTGTGGTGCTAGAGGTAACATTTTAATGATATCTCCTCTTCCTACTATTGCTAATGCTTATGCACTCTTGATGCAAGAGGAAAAACAAAGGGAAATGCATTCTACAACTAAGTATCCGGGTGAATCCTCTGCTTTCATTGCGGCTGAACAAGACATGAATGGACAAAGACCACCTGGAAATAATTTCAAAGGACAAAGGTATGCTGTTGATAACAAAAAGTTTGACAATACTTGCAAATATTGCAAGAAACTTGGACACACAATCAATACGTGTTATAAGTTGAAAGGGTTTCCACCTAATTTTAAATTCACCAAGCAAAGAAACTTTCAGAACCCTGTTCAGGGTAACTTTGCATGTTCCAATGAAGCAAATGGTGAGAAATTTCTTTATAATGTGGACAATGGAGATAAGGGTAAGCTTCTTTCTCAAGACCAACTGAATCAGATTGTTCAGATGTTACATCAAGTGAAAATAGGAGAACAGATCAATGATTCTACTGCCATAGCATCTGGAAATTGTGCTGGTACAACTCCCATTCCCTTTTCTTTCCATTCACAACATTTGAATCCTGTCATCAACAAGAATTCTTGGATTATAGACTCAGGAGCTACTGAGCACATAAGTTTCAACAGACATTTTTTTATTTCTCTTTTACCTCTAGATAAGGATATTTTTGTTAATCTGCCCAACTCTCAAAAAGTGAGAGTAACACATGCAGGATCGGTCAAGTTATTCACTCAAATAATCATTCATGATGTCCTTTTCATTCCTAGTTTCCATTATAATCTATTGTCTGTGGATAAGTTATGTAAACATTTAATTACTGTTTAATGTTTAATTCCTCTCACTGTTTATTGCAGGGCCCTTCAATGAAGAGCCCCATGGTCCTTGGTGATTCACACAAAGGTCTTTATGTGCTCAAGTCTAACCTTCCAGTAGAGCCCAAGTCTGTCAAGTCTTGCAATGTTTCTCTTAGTTCAGTTTTTCAATCAAAAGGCAATATGCCAAGTTGTCTGTCTTCTGCTTTCTTTTCTGATGTAACCAACAGGCTATGGCACATTAGGTTAGGCCATATGCCTCTATCCAATATGAGAAACATTAATGAAATTCCAGTTTCGATTTGTTCTAAATTTGATGTTCCTTGTACTATTTGTCCTTTGGCAAGACAATCTAAACTTCCCTTTCCTAGTAGTAATATATCTTCTACTCAACCATTTGATTTAATTCATATTGATACTTGGGGACCCTACACGACACCAACCTATGATGGTTTCAAATATTTTTTAACTATAGTTGATGATTATAGTAGAGGCACTTGGACTTTTCTCTTAGCTACTAAAAGTAATGCTTTTCCTATACTAAAATCTTTCCTTGCCATGGTTGAACGACAATTCAATAAGAAAGTTAAAAAGATAAGATCAGACAATGCTTGGGAATTAGGATCTGGAAATGAGTCTTCTTCTTTCTTACAAACTCAAGGTATCATCCACCAGACTACTTGTGTTTCCACCCCTGAACAGAATGGCATCGTAGAGCGAAAACATAGACACCTTTTAGAAGTTTCCCGAGCTTTATTATTCCAGTCCAATTTGTCACCTAAATTTTGGGGAGACTGTTTAATGACTGCTACCTACTTAATAAACCGATGTCCCACAAAAGTGTTGCGGTTCAAAACGCCTTTTGAGAAACTTTTTGGCACCAAACCGAGTTATTCTCACCTAAAATATTTTGGTTGTCTCTGTTTTGTTTCAACTCTCAATCAAGGAAGATCCAAGCTCTCACCTAGAGCTGAGCCTTGTGTTCTTTTGGGATACCATTTTGGGAAGAAAGGTTATAAAGTGTTGAGTTTGAAGTCACACAAAATTTTTGTTTCTCGAAATGTCATCTTTCACGAGTCCATTTTTCCTTTTTCCAAGTCTGTCTCACCTAGTCCTATATTTCCTATGAATACATCCCCAATTCACTCATGTGATTCTAATTCTTTACCTATGGGAATTCCAGATGTCTATCTTGTTGTTCCTCCTACTACTCTTTTTCCTCATTGTCTTGACAACAGTCTCACGCCTCGAATCTTACCCATTCTAGATCCTATAGCTTTAAGGAAATCCACTCGAGCTATCAAGACTCCTTCTTACTTGGAAGACTATGTCTGTAACATTGTTCATTTAACAAATGTGTCTGATCATTGTTTCCTTCCTCCTGTTTCTGTACCTTCCTACTCTTTCACTGCTCTCTCCTCTTCTAATCAATAGTTTCTGAACTCACTTTCTCAGATTCAAGAACCAAATACTTTTTCTCAGGCTATCTTACATCCAGGGTGGAAAGAAGCTATGGCACAAGAATATGATGCTCTTGTTCTCAACAGAACGTGGGAGGTAGTTGATTTGCCTCCTGACAAGAAAGTTTTACCTTGCAAGTGGGTGTACAAAGTTAAGCTAAAATCTGATGGATCAGTTGAACGACTTAAAGCTCGACTTGTTATAATGGGAGATATTCAAAGGGAAGGGATTGATTTCAATGAGACTTTTAGTCCAGTTGTTAAGATGACAACGATAAGATGTTTGTTGGCTGTGGCAGTAAAGAAAGACTGGGGACTTTTTCAGCTAGACGTCAATAATGCTTTCCTACATGGAGAGCTAGAGGAGGAGGTTTTCATGAAGTTTCCACAGGGCATACAAGCACCCAATCCCAATTCAGTGTGTAAACTCAAGAAATCTATTTATGGTCTTC
>JAJOOS010014335.1:0-10327 GCA_029582725.1 Solanum chiquidenum | reverse complement strand
TATTAGGTTTCTTTTGAAAAGAGTGAGCAATTTAGTTCACTTTTACTTGGATACATGTAGCGGTGGCAATTGGGTGGGTTGGGCCAAACTTGGGCGGGTCCAAATGGGTTAAGACAACAATCAGGTCAAAACCCAACACAACCCAAATTTGCTTGGGTCAAAACAGGTTAGGTATTAGGTTTCTTTTGAAAAGAGTGAGCAATTTAGTTCACTTTTACTTGGATACATGTAGCGGTGGCAATTGGGTGGGTTGGGCCAAACTTGGGCGGGTCCAAATGGGTTAAGACAACAATCAGGTCAAAACCCAACACAACCCAAATTTGCTTGGGTCAAAACAGGTTAGGTATTAGGTTTCTTTTGAAAAGAGTGAGCAATTTAGTTCACTTTTACTTGGATACATGTAGCGGTGGCAATTGGGTGGGTTGGGCCAAACTTGGGCGGGTCCAAATGGGTTAAGACAACAATCAGGTCAAAACCCAACACAACCCAAATTTGCTTGGGTCAAAACAGGTTAGGTATTAGGTTTCTTTTGAAAAGAGTGAGCAATTTAGTTCACTTTTACTTGGATACATGTAGCGGTGGCAATTGGGTGGGTTGGGCCAAACTTGGGCGGGTCCAAATGGGTTAAGACAACAATCAGGTCAAAACCCAACACAACCCAAATTTGCTTGGGTCAAAACAGGTTAGGTAATGGGTTATATAACGGGTCAAGACTCAACCCAATTTTTACTAAGCTTAATTATCTTATTTGTTCTCTTAAACTATTTTATTACCTGATAAAATTATTTTTTTCTTTATTACGACTAAATATAACATATCAAATTAAAAAAGTATTTTGACAAGATCTCTCAAGAGCCGGTTCGGGTTGCATATCAACCCAATTTTTAGTGGATTGAAATGGGTTGAGCTAATGAATGAGCGGGTCAATAACCCATCCAAACTTAAACAGATTGGGCGGGTTGGATTTGATTGTCCCCCCTAGATACATGCATTGTTTTTTTAACTACTTAGATAATTGCATTGTTTTATTCATGAAATAAGAAAGATGAAAAGAATTTCTTGGGTTAAATTAGATAATTCCTATTCTCAAAATAGGAATTCTAACAAATAGGAATAGGAATAGAATTAGAAATAGTATATAAAATCCTACTTAAAAGGACTGTATTGTAGATTTGTAGTGTCCTAGTTGGAAAAAGAGTAATATAGTGTCTATAAATAGGGTCTCAATGTTCAATAATATTTCTCACACCTATAAAGAAACATAAGTTTTATAGTATTTTATGTGAGTCAAGTTAGTAGAAGTCCACTTGTCTTCAAAGAGAATTATTGATTATCTACGGAAGTAGAGAGCAGTTGTCTTCAAGAAAGAATTTGAGTTATTAAGAGTGTTTTCCTCTATGAATTTCCAACAGTAAATACACCTTTTAAGCACAAATGATTTTCAGGAGGCTGGCTCCATCAATGTAGTTACAATTGTCAACCCTAAACCATTAAAATGAGATTAGAATGTCTCACCTTGGACGAGTACATAGGTAACATGTGTTCTGTACACAGATAACGTAATTGCAACTACTGGTCCTAACCATTAAAAGAAAATTGGTTTATGCCATCTAGTCCAGAAACTTTTCCACATATGATCGTTCTATTATCATATTTCTTCCAATAGATGTCATGCCGACATCAACTAGATTTATCTTTATCGACTAGGGAAGGACTCCTTTCTTGGATTAATGGTCCCTTTCTGGACCTCTTAATTACCTAACTTGCTAGCATAATGTTTTCTTCTTGCAGTATGTAAAGAAGATTCTATTAATATAATTGGCTGAGCACCAAACCCATGCTAGTGAGTACAACAACTATATACAACTCAGGAGTAAGGTAACATCTATCACAGCAATATCTTCACTAACAGATTTCAGTTAGTTTGCACCAAAAAGCAGTATCAGACACGAATGGCTACTGCACACAGTAAAACCCACAGCACATAGCAGCACACTATCTCAACTGCCATTTTTCTTAAAGAAAATATGCTTGTTAATTGTGCCATGTAGACTAGACTACTTACAGCAGTGAATTGAGGAAATATCTTTTAACACCAAGAAATGTAACTGACCAAATAAGAGAATGGTTACAGGTTACCTAGTGAGAGGTGGTGCAGGAGCTTCTAGATTGTCTCAAAAGGTTTCATTGGGATGCAAGATATCTCTCTCTGAAGGTTCATACCCATGGCTTGATAACTCAACAGCCTACAAGCAGAAAAGAAAAAAAAGCCATAATTTCAGTATCCGTTATCTATCTTTTGCAGTGATAAATCAAATTGAGAATCAATCCATAAGTAGGTGTATTATAGATTCTATAATTACTTAAAAGAGAATAAGTTATAAGTAGAAATATTGAGGAGAAAGTCATATCAATCTTTGTAACAGTATATAACTGATGCATGAGAACACTATGTTCGCAGGCAAACAGCATATCAACGACATATGGTCCACACAACTCATATCAAAATAGATAATTAAAACAACATTTGATATATTCAATGCAAAATGTTCTTAAGTAACTACATGCTCTAAAGAGTTCTATTCAACAACTTGATTCAACTATGACTATTCCTGTGCTCTGAGAAGTATACTGCTCAAGAAATACCGGAGGAGAATATTAATGTGTTGTTGCAGTGAAAAATACATCTATATAACTTGTGGCAATGACATCTAGTAGTCAATCAAAGATATGCTCCAACCTGGGTTCAAGGAATAGATGCACTGGTTAATTTCGGCAGACTCCATATCCCCACCTATAAAGTGGAAATCAGTTGCTAAAATGCATGAAGATGCTTCATTTTAAGGATGTTCATACTGCGTATATTCAAAATCATGAACCTAAATGATTATACTTGGAACCTTAGAAATAAAGTCCTAAAATATACAAGACATGCCAATGAAATTCAATTTCTCTTCTTGTGAATCTAATTTTAGAAAAACCAAAAAAAAATAAAAATTGTTCAGCAACTTTGACTAGTTTGAGTTATCGCAAAAGACTCTAGTTATCTCTTGGACATTAGCATAGACCTGTGTGGTTCAATTGCTAGCATGTGTACTAAGTTCCCCAGTAAAATACAGATTCGAACTCACAATTCTGTCAATGTTGCATTAACATTCTTACTTCACTATAGGGATTACAAGGAATAATTAGGTAAAATTCAATAAGAAAAGTTACCTTTCATCCTTGTCATGGCAACAACTTCCCGGCTTCAACTTCTGAAGGGGTAAAGGGCACTCAAAAAGTTTTGCCGCCTCATCAGGCTCTGTAGCAGGTGAGGCGTCTTGTCCTGGAGATCTTCTTGATTCAGAAAGAGGTTATACTATAGATGCTGTGGGAATTGAACCAGATTTCATATCAAGGGGCTTTACTCTACGAAGCTCATATGATATATTGGATAACCAGTATATTCTGATACTATTGAGAAACTCTAAATGCTATTGAGTAATCCAAGTTAGCACCTTTCTTGGTGAGGAGAACTCCAGAAGAAAGTGATTCCTCACCAAGAATTTGTCAATCCAATAAGTCAAATATCTCAAAAATCCAGAGCAAATTATGAAAAGAGCCCAAAATCCCCCAAAAGACAATTATTGCAAAATAAAAGAAGAATAGTCAAGTACTCAAGTAAAACGGAAACAACCTAAGAGTCAATTTTGCATAAGAACAATGGCAAACGTACAGCAGGCACTCTCTCCATCCATATTCCATCATGTTAATAACACAATATACTGTATATAAGTTTCTCAGTTAGTAGCCCTACAAATTATGCATTTCCTTTTGATAGTTCATTTGCTGTCCTAATGCATCTTTTCTTCTTTTGCCAACTTTTAAATATAATATCTGCAATCAATTCACAAAGGCTAACTACATGGCCAGTCAAGAAATATCAAGGAAAAGTACATGACAACTAACTTGTTAAGATTTAGTAAATTGGCAAAAGGCTCAGTCAGGCATTCAACTGGCTTGAACTCAACTGCCAACAGAGGCAGCTCTAGCAACAATATTTTATAGGCATAATACATAAATGTGCCCAAAGTTGGAGGGCATTAATGTCAGCCGAGGCCAAGTAAAAAGGTATGTTTATGTATTATGCCATATAAAAAAGGTGTTATCTTTTTGAATCAGCCCAAAAGAAAAGAGTCATATATCATAAGAAATGTTAATTTCACCCCGGATATTCCAATAAGTCAAGAATTTTGCACATTTTATCCTGGACAAATGGAATTTTTTTATAATAACACTACATTTCTTTAATATTCTTTTTCAATATTGGGCGTAGGTGAAGGGAAAATGTGGGTACAAGGTGGGGAACCCTCACCAACATGGTGAGAATTCAGGTAGACAATCAACTATCAACTGAGCTACTAATATTCTCCGATAATAACACTACATAGTCATTACATTCATAACAGAAAATATTTCCTATATTACTTATCACCGCAGACACCTGAAGAACTATTAATAATCAAATGACCCAAAATGTTCACGACTTCAGAAATGAGGCCAATGCTAGATACGCGGCCACTAGTAGTCAGTAATCATCAAACATCTGATCTTCATCATCCTCCCCACAAGCCACAAATGAAAATTCAAGACCTGCGAGAGAGTCATGAGGATGCTTCATATTTTTAATTTGCCCAGAGATTCTATTACTCAAGACTTTGTTGAGGCTAACATATTTGCATAGCCGCAAGTCAAGTGATACAAGATGAGGACAATTATCAAGAATAGCCTCGACGCCTTTAATTGTCATCATGTTTCCAATGAGTTGAAGGTGGTGCAAGGTAGGCAGGTTTTTAGCAATAGCTAGAGCCTCTTCATTTCTTATATCTTCGTTATCAAAGTAATCACCTGATCCCATATACAATGAGTTATTTAGTTCAAACGACTTCAGCCGTGGGCAAGAGCGTCCAAGAGCTTCAATGCCTTCTATCGTGATGGTTGTGTGTGTCAGACTCAGCTCCTCTAACAATGGGAGTTTTTGAACTACTTCAACCAAGCTCTCACATACCATACCATAGCAACATGCAATGCTAAGTCTTTTCAGTTTTCCTGATCTGGTGGACAAAAGCATACATGAATTAAAGGACAGAGTACCAACCACAATCCCTAATACCAAAAATTAGTGGAAGTATACCACAGAATGAAACAATTCGCTACCTTACTTGATTAACCAGCAAAAAAATCCAAATGAAGGAAAACAAACAAACAAACACAATGGAAGCCTAAAAATTGGGGAAATAAATTACCTTTCAGCTATGTACTCAAGCAACTGAGCAGTGGCGAAGTACTGCAAATTGATATCAACGACTTCACCTTGGCTGCGATCAACAGCATGTCGGCACATTACCTCTAAGTCGTAATCCATGTCAGAGAGGTCTCCGAGGTTCCACATGTCAATGACTCGCCACATTGAAGGATCCTTACACACTCGTCTCCACTTACTGCACACTTTCTCAGCAGTTTCCAGTATCTCTACAGCACCAAGCCTGTGTAGTATATTTGCCCATATACCTTCAGGAAGTTCCATCCATGGCGGCTTTTTCACCACCGGCTGACTGTTGCTTTTACCTTTTACTTTTCCCTTTCTGTTCATTGTATTTTTCTAGGGTTTGAGTTGGAAATTGGGGCTCTGAAGAAGAAAATGGATGCTTTTGTAGTACCACAAAACAAAGGAGCCTTTGCCCCTTTTACCCCTTTGTTTGTATGGATGCTTGTTTAAAATCACGATAAATAGACGGATTTTGGATTGAATTTGGACCGATTAAAAATGAATTGAAGTGTAATCAACTGTATAAGTATCATAAAACTAATTAAGTCAAGATAAAATGATTTTAGTCGGTATTTATTTTAGATCAAATAAAAATTGGGTAAAATGATTTTAATCCATATTTATTTTAGGTTAATTATGAATCGAGTAAAATGGTCCTAATCCGTATTTATTTTTTTCATTGTTTAATTCAGTTTTTCTTACTTGGATTCTTATTTATCTTATTGCTTTTTGTGTTCATAAAATATATTTTTAAAAATATGTTTATGAATTATGATATAATAAATGCATAATTAGACCTATGTATTCAAATTGGTCAATTTCATGGAACTGTCTTTTTTAAATTTCAGATTCTTTATATCAAAAAATTTCAACATCAAAATAATATAATAAACTACCACCATGATCGAATTGACAAAAAAAGTTTAATATCTAGAAGAAAGAAAAACGGACAAACTTCAATTTAGTGATGTAGCAGGAACATAAATATGAATGAAATAGATCAATTTTATAAATACGGATTGAAATTTCCGGCTCTATTTTAAATTGATAAAAAAGCTAATATTTTAAAAGGGATAAAGATAAAATAAATTATAAAAACTTATGTTATAGATACACCATATTATAGATATTCATTACATATATATTTTTTTTGAATAAATGTGAAATCAAGCAGACAACTTGCAAGCAACTTTTGAAAAATCTTATGATTATTTCTGAAAAACCTTGCAACAACGTCCTTTCTTTTATGAATAGGAAGTCAATTCAATTAAATTGTACAACAATTTAAAGAAAAATAAAATATATATTTCCCTATCACCCAACTTCTTTAAATATATCCTTTGTTGTCTTCAGATTTTATTATTATAACTAATGGAATTGATTGATCATTTTGGGCTCAATATTAATAAAAACAAATCCAAAATGATATCATTAAATTCTTCAATTGAATTGCTTGAGCTAATATACTAGCTTGTTGGGGGTTGAATAAGAGATTTTTTACCTTTTTAAAAGATCATTGCTTAAAAGGCTCCCTCCTAAGTCCTAGCTCCCTTATTCTCTACTATCTTATCTTCTTCTTTTTTTAATTATTTTGTCTTTTCGTATGTTCTCTTGCTTGCATATATGTTCAAACGAACCTATCATAAATTTAACAAAAAAAAGAATTTTCCAATCATACTTCATTTATTGGGTGAAGTAATTACAAATGAATTAAAATCTTCACTTTACTAGACAAATCTTAAGCTATAGTTTTTATTCATCAATATTCTGACATATGTCATTTTTTTTTCTTTTGATAGTATGTTCATCAACATGACTTACCTAATTTGCTTGCAATTTTACTTAGAGTTTTAGGTCCCCAGCAGTTTGTAGGGAGATTTATAAATTTCACTCATAATGATGAGAATTCTTGTCGAAAATCTAAATTTGAGAGCACAACTTTAGTATTATAAGCTTGTTATTCATGGTATATGATTCAGCATAAAAGAATCTTATTCTTATTTAAAAACATCAAAATTTTACAATATAAAAATAATCATCATGCATATACAACTCAGACATAGCAACATTTCAATATCTAATAATATTAATTATTCATGTAAGAGCGTCCCCTAGAACAGTATCATTCTTCTAATCTACGGTTTTATTAAGATATATAGTTTAGTTTTATACTTAGTTTTATGTATAAGCTGGAAAGTAATTACAATAACTGAGCTGTCAAAGTTAGTTAGAAGAATATGCAGAGTTGTCAAGGTTAGTTAGAAGTGTATCAACTGAACATTCTAGAAGTTAATTTCAAGCATCTAATTAGTTAGTGTTAGATATTTTTTTCATCATGTATATAATGTTGAACACTTATCATGAATTAATTAATTTTCATTTCCCCAAATTACAAGCTGTGCATTCCTCTCTGTTCTTATTCCTCATTTCCAGTTTTTGCTCAAGTGTTCATCAATGGAGAACTGTAATTCTCCTCAGTTCAACAGGTTTGTTTTACAATCTTTGCCAATTGACCATTTGTTTCACAATTTTTGCCTTCTATAAGTATATCAATAACTTCCCATGAACAATCATAAAAGTAGAGGCGTATTCAGGATTTTGAAATGATGATGCACTATTACAAAAAGGTTGATCTAAGTTATAAATTTGATCGGTTCGACATTTAGGTCTTTACTACTGAAAATCGTTAAAAGAGGTGCACCCAGTCATTGTTGCATTATGTGATACTTCGAGTGTGGGTTCACACATCTATATTTTAATATTTTTAAAAAAAATATAACACTATTATATATGATCTCGGGAGGGGAGCATGGGTTCACGTGAACCCGGTGATCCCCGAATACGCCTCTGCATAAATGGTATGAAAAAGAGAGTGATATTTATAATTACGTACAGTCCTATTCTTTGAAAGTAAGTTTATATAAGCTTAAGTTTCTTTTTTTTTATCTCTCTTTTTTAATCTAGATTGAGTTTTTCGAGAAACTCGAGCTTATTGGATAATTAAAGTTGTAAACCTAGGATTTTAGGAATACATCTTGTAGATAATTATTCAATTTCAGTGATTTTAGTGCCTGATATCTTTAGTTAATTTATGAGTTGTTGACTATTCTGACCCCATTACTTTTTCAATTTTAATGATAGATTTATAATCTCGTTATTTCTAGACCTCTTCACTATAGCGTTGTTCGATTCTTACTTTTTAAAATGTATTGACCGACCTTAGGTATTATTCCCAGATTATTACGGATTGTCTGTAAAGGTTTTAGCCAAAAAAAAATGCCCGAGAGTCGTATTATTAAAAAATTTATGGACCAACACATATAAAAAATTGAGAAAATCATCTAATTTCTGTTGAGTGGTCCCTAAATACTAAAAAAGTGGAGTGAATCATATTGAAGTGATAGGTATTATTTTCCAAGTGATCACGGATGGTTCTGTAAAGATTTTGCTAATTCATTGATGATATGGCTTCCGAGCACACTTTTTTGCCAAAATTTTTACAGGACCATCCGTAATGACATGAGAAATAATACTTATACCCTCTACATGATTCATACCACTTTTTTATTTTATAGTATTTAGGGGCATGTCAACAAAAAGACTATTTTCTTAGTTTTTCGTGTGTTAGTCCATGAATTTTTCGTGATGGATTCTCATTATTTTTTTGGCCAAAAAATTATAGGGCCATCTATAATGACGTGGGGAATAATACCCACACCACTTCTTGTTTTTGCATTTAGGAGTCACTCAACAAGAATCATGCAATTTTATTAGTTTTTTTTATTTGTGTTAGTCCATAAATTTTTGGTGATGACTTTCTCACACTTTTTTGTCAAAAAACTTACAGGATGATCCGTAATGACATGAAGAATAATACTTATAGCCTCTACATGATCTATGCTACTATTTTAGCATTTAGGGGTTACTAAATAGGAATTAGACTATTTTCTCAGTTTTTTTTTTGTGTTAGTCCATGAATTTTTTATGATATGATTTTTTGGTATAGTTTTGCTAAAAATTTAATAGGATGTTGATGAACGAGGCCTAGTACCTCTACATGATCCACACTACTTTTTTTTAAGCATTTAGGGGCCACTCAACATGAATTAAACAATTTTCTCATATTTTTCTTGTGTGTCAAGTTAGTCCATGAACTTTTGTTGATATTACTTTTCAGCACTTTTTTCCCAATTTTTTTATTGGACCATTCGTAATGACTCGAGGAACAATACCTATAGCCTCTACGTGATCCACACCACTCTTTTAGCATTTATGGGTAACTCAACAAGAATTAGGGGATTTTTTCAAATTTTTGTGTTTTAGTCCATGAATTTTGGTGATACGGTTTTCCGGCACTTTTTTGACAAAAAAATTATAGGACCATAAGCAATGACCTAAGAAACAATACCTATAGCCTCTATATAATTCACACCACTTTTTTAAAAAATAAAATAAAATTAGGGGCTACTCAATAGGAATTAGGCGATTTTCTCAGTTTTCATGTGTGCTAGTCCATGAATTTTTGGTGATATGACTTTTCGACTCTTTTTTGCTCAAAATTTTTATAGGACCATCCATAATGACCCAGTGAACTATACTCATCACTTTTACATGATCCATGCCACTTATTTTAGTATTTAGGAGTCACGGAAAAGAAATTCAAGATTCTCTCAACTTTTCATATGTGTTTGTCCATAAATTTTTAGAATATGATCGACCGACTCTGTTTTGCCCAAAAATCTATAGGACTATCAGTAATGATTTAGTGAACTACACACATAGTCTTTACATGATCAATGCCACTTTATTTAGCATTTAAGGGAGACAAAGCATGATTTCAAGACTTTTTTAGTTTTTCGTGTGTGTTAGTTCATGAATTTTAAGAATATAACTGACCAATTGTTTTTCTCCTAAAATTTTTAAGACCATCCGTAATGACCTAGTGATCAATAACTTCTACATTATCCACCCCACTCTTTTAAGCCGATGTCATGAAATAAGAATCCATGATTTTTT
>JAJOOS010014334.1:0-13389 GCA_029582725.1 Solanum chiquidenum | reverse complement strand
ATCATTGACTAATGAGTAATTTCTGAATAAGAAACTTTAATGATACCACAACAATATACATATACTCTTATAGTATCATTGACTAATGAGTAATTTCTGAATAAGAAACTTTAATGATACCACAACAATATACATATACTCTTATAGTATCATTGACTAATGAGTAATTTCTGAATAAGAAACTTTAATGATACCACAACAATATACATATACTCTTATAGTATCATTGACTAATGAGTAATTTCTGAATAAGAAACTTTAATGATACCACAACAATATACATATACTCTTATAGTATCATTGACTAATGAGTAATTTCTGAATAAGAAACTTTAATGATACCACAACAATATACATATACTCTTATAGTATCATTGACTAATGAGTAATTTCTGAATAAGAAACTTTAATGATACCACAACAATATACATATACTCTTATAGTATCATTGACTAATGAGTAATTTCTGAATAAGAAACTTTAATGATACCACAACAATATACATATACTCTTATAGTATCATTGACTAATGAGTAATTTCTAAATAAGAAACTTTAATGATACCACAACAATATACATATACTTTTATAGTATCATTGACTAATGAGTAATTTCTGAACGATAAACTTTAATGCTACTAATATATCTTGATTTAATATTAGTTAAGAAAAATTATCAGCCTTAATGATATCAATACAATATATGATACTGATTTAGTATTAGTTAAGCGAAAAGTATCAGCCTTAAAAAATAAGGGTATGGGTTGTAGTTTTTTTTTTTTTAGAGAATGAGTATTTCTTGAATTACTTTGGATCGGGGTATGAACATGTAATTGTTTTGAGTGTGATGGCCCATTTATCTAACTTTTCCTTAATTTTTGGGGTTAAGTTAGGCTGAGATGTCATATTTTTCCTTGCACATAGTATCAAAGTTTGGTTCATCCCATTTTGGGCTCCCAATCCACCCTTCAGTTGGGCCTAGGCAAGAAGGGGGTGTTAGAGTGGATAAAAGGTCTCACATTGATTAGAAAATGGATCGATAGTCTGTTTATATGGACTTGGACAATCTCCTTAATAAAATAATTTTTGGGATTGAGTTAGGCAAAAGTATCATATCTTCCTTGCAAAATATCTTCTTTTTCTTTTTAAAGCAATTTTGGACCTTGCAAAATATAAATATTTCATTTAGAGGTATCAAAAATGAGCTCAACTATAGGTAACCCATTCAATCCATCCAAAATTTTAAGGGTTGGACTCAAGATAATTTGAATTGAGTTTAATCTCAACTCATTCAAGTCTTAACCCATTTTAAGAATATCCTTGATTGAGCCTAATTTAATCTCCAAATTTCAATCCGTTTTAAGACTCTTTATTTGGATTGATGTAATGTATGTTCTTATATTTAAACACAACCCATTTGAGGTATGAATCACTATCTATTTTATATCTTTTAGAATTTATCTATCCATTTGTACCTTCTTTTTTAAAATTTTATTGAGTTGAAATTCAAATTGTGGTTATAAAAGTTAAATAATTATATGTTAAAACTATTGAGATTAAGCGGGTCAAATTGAGTGGGTCATGACTCAACTCGATTTTTAGCTCATTTAAATCCAACTGATTTGAGCCCAAAACAAACTTCAGCGGATCAAGGCCCGACCCAATTTCTATTTCAACTCATTCTAATATCTCCAGTTTCAACTCAACCCATATATTTAACATCCCTAATTTCATTAAATGAGATGGCTCAAAACCTGCATAAGCTTTGAGAAAATCAACTCTGATCATTTATTTACTATGAGTCTATGACTAATTGCAAGTTAACTCTATTTTTACTAGTGTGCCTAACCTTTTTTTTTCAATTTATCTTGAAAATGATATGTTAGAAACTTTTGTATATCCATGACTATAATTTTCTTTCGAATTTAAACTAAGTAGATTTTAATGATTAAATCGAATATTATTAAAGTGAACATACAAAGTGATTGTAAATTAATTTATATATCCAAGTGAGATAAAGCGACTAGGCATGCTAATTAATTATTATAGAAGAACACAAATAATTGGCATTTGAACGTAATGCTTAAAAGAAAGGGAAAGGGGTCAAAAGTACCCCTCAATTTTCATAGTTTTATCCTCTATTATATTTTGCGGTTATTTATACCCTTGTCGTTTACAAACTTTTCACATGTATTCCTAATTAAACAGAAAGCCTCAAATCAGTGAAATTACCCAATTAACTAAAACTTTATACAATTAACAAATAATAGCATGGATGAGTCCTTTCTCAAATAAAAATGACATAGATAAGCCAAACTTTAAACCGATGGCATGGATGAGCATTTTCTCAAAATTCAGTGGCATATTTGAGGTGTTTTGCTTAATTCTATGGATTGTGGGTCGGGTTTAGTTGAAAATTTATTTTAAATGGACATTTTGATTAAAACTGTCAATTGAAGTTAATTTGGGGAAAATTGTTGATGTCAAGGGCATATGTGTTGAATTTGTAGACGGTGAGGATATGAATGACTGCATAGTATAATAAATGAAAACGCTACTTATTAAACAAAATTTGAGGATTTTTTTTATCATTTTCCCTAAAAACAACTATAAATATAATGCATAAACGAAAAATAGGCATTAAAAAGATAAACAATGATGAAAACTTTTATTACATAACAAATTTGAGTCCAATTGCTACATTAAAAGCAATTCACAATACTGAAAAAAATAAATCCAAAGCAAATAGATAGAACTCCTAGTAAATATTTTATCCATTTTTAATTTATTTATCTTATTTACCTTTTAGTTTATTTATAAAAAAAGGTATTTTTTATGACAACTTTTTAATTTAATTTTTCACCTGATAAGTTTAAGTTTATAAAATTAAATGATATTTTTATATGTTCAACGTATGGATGACAATGGGGTGGATTGGGTCATAATAGGTTAATATCCAATCCAACCTAAATTCTTTTGGGGTCAAAAGACTCAACTAATCATGTTGGTCATAAAACAACTGTAACATCTCGCAAATTGAAATAACTAGGAAGAGGTTAAGAATTGAAAATAGTCAATTTTTGGAAAGAATAGAAATCTAGAAAATTTATTAAGTATGTTAAGTTGAGTTTTTTTGTCAAATTCAAATGACCATAACTCCTAGCTCAGGATGATCTAGGTGTCTTTCCAAATATCGTAGGAAAGATCTTTGAATAATCTTTCCAACGCCGCCGATTTTGCGTGATTCCGAGTTCATATGAGTGAGATATGCCTATCTGAACTTGGGCAGTTCAAATAAGGAAAGTCTAAACCTGATTTTGGAAGGGTATTTTGGTCTTTACCATACCCAATTAAATTAATTCATTTTTGGTAATTACTTAGGGGTCTAAACTGAACTTGGTCAGTTTACGCTTTTGAAAAATTGGGTTAGGGTTTAAGAGAAGAGAAAAGAAGAGGAGAAAGGAGGAGAAAAAGCAAGAATCGTCAATTCTCGAAGCTAAGATTGTGAATTTCGTCAAGGGGTGATCCCTACGAGGTATGTGAGGCTTTCATAACGTTGGGTTTATTCACCCACATGCGAAGCATGTTTATTTCAGCTTGAATTCGTCCTACAAGAGTTTGGAAGTTTGATGTTCTTGATATGTATTCTTGAATTTGATGTCGTTCTTGAATTGAGCTGAGATGGAGAAGTTTCTGAGATCATTACGTTGAATTATGTAGTTGTTTAGAGTTAGGTTCTTCGGTACATTTGTTGGGTAAATGAATCTAAAAAGAATTTGGGAAAAAGAACCGAGTTTAGGCGAATTAGGGCTAGAAAATGAATAGTCGGGAGAATCTGGGCACTGGCTCCACGTCGTGGACCTGCTCCTCAGATTTAGCAAAATTTCTTTGTGTCGCGGAGCGGTTACGGACTGTTCTGCCTTAAAAAGTATTTTTGCAACCAAAAATTTAAATACATCTCCGTGTCGCGGACTAGTATCCAAACAGTGATTTCTTGATCTTTTCTCATGTTTAACTATATAAAAATACTCTAAACGAGTAAAGGTCATCAGATCGTTCCTATCACAAATCAAAATCTTTGAATCCATAATTCAATTCAAGGAAAGTTAAGAATCAAGTCAAGGAAAGTCAAGAGTCAAGTTAAGAGAAGTTCATAAAGTTTTCAAAAGTCTTTCACAAATATTTTAACTTTGTTTTAAGACTTGAGTTTTGAGTTGAGTAAAGAGTAAAGTTTGAAGTTCATTTATTCAAAAGAGTATATCAGGACTATGTATTCCCAAAGAGTAAAATGTTTTCACATTTACAGAAGAAAGGAAACCTTGATTTCCAAAAAAGCCTTTGAGCTAGTTTTCAGTTAAAGAGTAAATATTTTCACATTTGAGAAAGAAAGGGAACATCGATTCCATAAGAGCTTTTAAGCTAAGTTTTGAGTAATTATCTCAAACTAAAGAAAGAAGCTTTGTTTTAAAAACATATGAGCTAAGTATATTTTGGGAGTAGTATTGAGCACTAATATGGGGATGCGAGTTCATATTAACTCAAGTCTCCATAAACTATGTAGCCATCTTGGGTAGTAAAGGATCATGCTTTTTAGATGAATCCTTAAGTTGCTTTTTAGCATAGACTAGTGAATTCACTTAGTTACGGCGTTCTATATGACGGCAAAGTATAGGACAGTTCTGGCAGTGTGGGCAAGACGTTGTATCACTACTTAGGATCATAGTGGTGGTTGTCGGTTAGAGAATTTCCCACATAAACTATATTACTTTATTACATGAGTAAAGTTGAGTTTCTTATTGCATTTCTTTAACAAACTGAGTCGCTTGCTATTGTTTTAAAAGTTTTCTATATATTGCATGTGTTTTATTGCTTTATATTGAGTTAAGTTATTCATCAGTTGAGTAAAGCCAAGGTAAGTGTTCCTTTCATATTTTTTTCAAGCCTATGTATGTTTAGCATTCCAACTTGCATACTTGTACATTCAATGTACTGATGCCAGTTGGCCTGCATCGTCTTATTATGCAGACACAGGTAACCAGGATCAACATCCAGCGCCTCGTTGGTCAGGTTGAGCACTCAGAGTCAATTGGTGAGCCGCCTTTCTTTTCGGAGGGATCCTTCTTACACTACTTTTTAGTTTTAAGTTGTCAGGATGATCGGAGGTCTTGTCCCGACATCCATCTTTGTTTAAGAGGCTTCATAGATTGTTAGTAGTTCAATTGTCTTTACATAATTATTTCTTATGTTAAGACTTGAATTGCCATTTTGGTCAAGTTGAATGTTTTGACTTTTAAACGTTCTAAGTTATTTTATTAAACATGTTGAGTAGAAGTGCATTTGATCATTGGAATAATGCTTAGAGTCTTCCACTGAGTAAGTAAGCCAGTCCAGAGTGTAGGCTCGGGGTGTGACAAACTTGGTATCAGAGCACGTAGTTTAAGAGTCCTCGGAAATATATTAAGCCATGTCTGTAGAGTCCTTGTTATCGGTGTGAAGCGCTCCACATCTATAATTAGGAGGCTGTAACATTTAGAAAATTATCTCACTTCTTTCTTACTTATTTTGTGCGATAGACTTCATCTCTATAAAGTTTCTTTCTAACTCGTGTTAACACGTAACTGATTGTGAGTTGGGTTATGGTGGAGAGTGCCTTCATGAGGCGTTTGTTTCCCCGAGAACTAAGGGAGACTAAGGTCCGAGAGTTCCTCACACTTAAGCAGGATTCTTTGAGCGTTCATGAGTATGGGTTGAAGTTCACCCAACTATCTCGTTATGCTCCGGAGATGGTTGTGGATATGAGGAGTATAATGAGTTTATTCGTTGTTGGGTTGTCTCGCCTGTCAAGCAGAGAAGTCAAGACATCTATGTTGATAGGTGACATGGACATAGCAGGACTGATAACCCATGTGCAACAAGTTGAGGAGGACAAGCCGAGCGATAGAAAAGAGATTAAAAACAAGAGGGCTAATGAGTACGGTCTTCCTTCCAACATAAGCAGAAGGGACCTGCTCCATCATCTTCTAGTGCACCCACACCAAGGAACAAATGCGAGTACAATAGTTTGAATTCAAAACACTTCAGAGCTAGACCTGTATAGTCTCAAGGTAAAGTTGCACAATGAGGTAATGGGACTCCTGCATGTGCTAAGTGGGGTAGGAACCACCCAGGTAAGTGTCGCAATAGCTCCACAAGTTGTTTCAAGTGTGGACAAGAGGGCCACTTTATGAAAAAGTGCCCTAAGAACCGCCAAGGTAATGGAAATCACGACAATAGAGCCCAATCTTCATCAGTTGCTCCACCAGATAGAGTTGCTTCAGGGGCAGGCGGGGGAGGAAACCGTCTTTATGCGATCACTAGTCTCCAGGAGCAAGAGAACTCTCCAGATATTGCCACTGGTATGATGAAAGTCTTTACTCTTGATGTTTATGCTTTTCTAGACCCAGGAGCAAGTTTATCCTTTGTAACCCCTTATGTTGCAAATAATTTTGATGTTCTTCCTGAGCAACTTAGTGAGCCCTTTAGAGTTTCTACACCTGTTGGTGAGTCTATTCTAGCATAGAGAGTCTATCGTGATTGTCCTATTACTGTCAATCACAAGAACACCATGGCTAATTTAGTCGAATTAGACATGGTATATTTTTATGTCATTCTTGGTATGGACTGGCTTCATGCTTGTTATGCATAAATTGATTGTAGAACTCGAGTTGTTAAGTTTCAGTTTCCAAATGAGTCAGTCTTAGAGTCTAAAAGTAGTTCAGCAGTGCCTAAGAGTTGTTTCATTTCGTACCTTAAGGCAAGAAAGTTAGTTTCCAAGGAGTGTGTCTATCACTTAGTCCAAGTTAATGACTGTAGTGTTGAGATACATCATATTCAGTCAGTTTCAGTTATAAGAGAGTTTCCAGAAGTCTTTCCTGATGATCTTCCTGGAGTCCCTCCTGAGAGAGAAATAGACTTCGGTATAGACATTTTTCCATATACTCATCCTATATCTATTTCGCCATATAGAATGGCACCAACAGAGTTAAAAGAGCTTATAGAACAGTTGAAAGACCTCATTGATAAGGGATTTATTTGACCAAGTGTCTCACCTTGGGGCGCTCTGGTCTTATTTGTGAGAAAGAGAGATGGTTCCCTTAGGATGTGTATAGATTACCGTTAGTTGAACAAGGTTACCATCAAGAACAAATATCATCTCCTAAGGATTGATGATCTTTTCGGTCAGCTTTAGGGTGCTACCTGTTTCTCTAAGATAGACTCATATCAGGCTACCATCAGTTGAGGGTAAGCGAATGTGATATTCCAAAGACAGCATTCAGGACCCGTTATAGTCATTATGAGTTCCTAATTATGTCCTTTGGTTTGACCAATGTGTCTGCAACATTCATGGACCTTATGAATAGAGTATTCAAACCTTATTTAGATATGTTTGTTATCATCTTCATTGATGACACACTAATCTATTCAAGGAATGAAGAAGATCATGCTAGTCATCTTAGAATAGTTCTCCAGACTTTAAAAGATAGAGAGTTGTATGCCAAGTTCTCCAAGTGTGAATTTTGGCTTGAGTCTGTAGCATTCTTAGGCCACATTGTGTCTGGAGAGGGAATTAAAGTTGATACTCAAAAAATTGAGACAGTGCAGAATTGGCCTAGACCCACGTCTCTAACTGACATTAGGAGTTTGTTGGGTTTGGCTGGCTATTATAGAAGGTTCGTAGAGGGGTTCTCATCTATTTCATCCCCTTTGACCAAGTCAACTCAGAAGACAGTAAAGTTTCAATGGGTTGAAGCTTGTGAGAAAAGCTTTCAGGAATTGAAAAAGAGGTTGACTACTACCCCAGTTTTGACCTTACCAGAAGGTACTCAAGGTTTTGTGGTGTATTGTGATGCATCTAGAGTTGGTTTGGGTTGCGTATTAATGCAGAATAGCAAGGTTATAGTTTATGCCCTCTAGACAGTTGAAAGTTCATGAGAAGAATTACCCAACCCATGACTTAAAATTGGTTGATGTAGTATTTGCTTTGAAGATATGGCGTTATTATTTGTATGGTGTTCATGTAGAAGTATTCACTGATCACAAGAGACTTCAGTATGTGTTTACTCAGAAATAACTTCATCTCAGATAGAGGAGGTAGTTAGAATTACTTAAGGATTATGACACGAGTATTCTTTATCACCCAGGTAAGGCTAATGATGTTGTTGATGCTTTGAGCAGGTTGTCTATGGGTAGTACCGCCCATGTTGAAGAAGAAAAGAGAGAGTTAGCGAAAGATGTGCCTAGACATGCACTCCTGGGAGTCTGACTAATAGATTCCACAGAATGAGGAGTAGTGGTGATGAATGGGGCTGAATCATCATTAGTGTCAGAAGTAAAACAAAAATAAGACCAAGATCCCATTTTGCTTGAATTGAAGGCAAATGTTCATAAGCAAAAAAGTAATGGCTTTTGAACAAGGGGGAGATGGTGTGTTGAGGTATCAAGATAGGTTGTGTGTGCCAAGGGTGGATGAACTCCACGAGAGGATCATGGAAGAAGCCCATAACTTCAGATATTCCATTCATCCGGGTTCCACAAAGATGTATCGTGACTTGAGAGAAGTATATTGGTGGAGTAGTATGAAGAAGGGCATCACAGAGTTTGTTGCTAGGTGTCCAAATTGCCAACAAGTTAAAGTAGAGCACCAAAGGCCCAGTGGGTTGGCTCAAAGTATAGAACTTTCGGAATGAAAGTGGGAGATGATTAATATGGATTTCATCACAGGTTTACCAAGGTCTCGCAGGCAGCATGATTCTATTTGGATGATTGTGGATCGCATGACCAAATAAACCCACTTTTTACCGGTAAAGACTACCCATAAGGCAGAGGATTATGCTAAGTTGTATCTTCAAGAAGTGGTGAGGTTTCATGGAGTTCCGATCTTCATTATTTCAGACAGAGGTACGCAATTTACTGCACAGTTTTGGAAGTCATTCTAAAAGGGCTTGAGTTCAAAGGTGAACTTGAGTACTGCCTTTCATCCTCAGACAGATGGGCAAACAGAGCGCACTATTCAGACCTTAAATGATATGTTGAGGGCTTGCGTGATTGATTTCAAAGGTAATTGTGATGATCACCTACCTTTCATTGAGTTTGCTTACAACAATAGTTACCACTCGAGCATCCAAATGGCGCCTTATGAAGCTCTTTATGGGAGAAGATGCAGATCTCCTATTGGATGGTTTGAAGTTGGTGAAGCTAGGTTGATAGGACATGATTTACTTCATCAAGCTATATAGAAGGTGAAAGTGATTCAAGAAAGGTTGAAAACAGCACAGAGTCGTCATAAATCCTACACTGATGTGAGAAGAAGGGAGTTAGAGTTTGAAGTAGATGATTGGGTATATCTTAAATTTTCACCCATGAAGGGTGTTATGAGGTTTGGTAAGAAGGGAAAGCTTAGTCCCTGGTACATTGGCCCTTACAGAATATCAAAAAGGGTTGGTAATGTAGCTTATGAGTTGGAGCTACCGCAAGAGTTAACAGCGGTTCATCCTGTATTTCACATCTCCATGTTGAAGAAGTGCATGGGCGATCCTTCATTGATCATACCAACTGAAGATATTGGGACTAATGATAGCTTATCTTATGAGGAGATTCCGGTTCAGATTCTAAATCGCTAAGTTTGCAAGTTGAGGACTAAGGAAGTAGCATCAGTTAAAGTTCTTTGGAGGGACCAATTTGTTGAGGAAGCTACTTGGGAAGCTGAAGAAGATATGAAGAAGAGGTATCCATATCTCTTTGAAACCGGAGAAATTCCATATCAAGGTACTAATCCTTTTCTTGGTATTTATTTATAAGTTGGCATATTATTTTTTCCATTTTGATTGTTGGGTGTTTGAACTGAATGTTAGATGTTACACCCTTAGCCTAGTAAGAGTAATCTCATTCGAGGACGAATGTTCCCAAGGGGGAGATATTGTAACATCTCGCAAATTGAAATAACTAGGAAGGAGTTAAGAATTATAAATAGTCGATTTTTGGAAAGAATAGAAATCTGAAAAATTTGTTAAGTATGTTAAGTTGAGTTTTTTGTCAACTTCAAATGACCATAACTCATATCTCAGGATGAGTTAGGTGAATTTCCAGATATCGTAGGAAAGATCTTGTACTAATCTTTCTACCGCCGCCGAGTTTGCACGATTCCGAGTTTGAATGAGTGAGATATGCCCATTTGAAGTTGGGTTGTTCAAATAAGGAAAGTCTAAACCGGATTCGGAGGGGTATTTTGGTCTTTACCATACCCAATTAAATTAATTCATTTTTTGATAATTACTTAGGGGTCAAAACTGAACTTGGTCAGTTTACGCTTTTGAAAATTTGAGTTAGAGTTTTAGAGAAGAGAAAAAAATAGGAGAAAGGAGGAGAAAAAGCAAGAATCGTCAATTCTCGAAGCTAATATTGTGGATTTCGTCAAGGGGTGATCCCTATGAGGTATGTGAGGCTTTCATAACGTTGGGTTTGTTCAGCCACGTGCCAAGCATGTTTATTTCAGTGTGAATTCGTCCTAAAAGAGTTTGGAAATTTGATGTTCTTGATATGTATTCTTGAATTTGATGTTGTTCTTGAATTGGACTGAGATGGAGAACTTTCTGAGATTATTACGTCGAATTATAGAGTTGTTTGGAGTTAGGTTCTTAGGTACATTTGTTGGGTATCTGAATCTAAAAAGAATTTGAGAAAAAGAACCAAGTTTAGGCGAATTGGGGCTGGAAAACGAAGAAGGAAAATAGTCGGGCGAATCTGGGCACTGGATCAGCGTCGCGGACCTGCTCCTCAGATTTAGCAAAAGTTCTTCACGTAGCGGAGTCTTCACGGACCGTTCTGCCTAAAAAATTATTTTCGTGACCAAAAATTTAAATACATATCCGCGATGCGGACTAGTATCCATACAGTGATTTCTTGATCTTTTCTCATGTTTAACTATATAAAAACACTCCTAAACATCATGAGATCGTTCCTATCACAAATCACAATCCTTGAATCCATAACTCAAGTCAAGTCAAGTAAATTCAAGAGTCAAGTTAAGAGAAGTTCATAAAGTTTTCAAAAGTCTTTCACAAACGTTTTAACTTTATTTTAAGACTTGAGTTTTGAGTTGAGTAAAGAGTAAAGTTTGAAGTTCATTTCTTCAAAAGATTATATCGGGACTATGCATTCCCAAAGAGTAAAATGTTTTCACATTTACAGAAGAAAGGAAACCTTGATTTCCAAAAGAGCATTTGAGCTAGTTTTCAGTTAAAGAGTAAATGTTTTCACATTTGAGCAAGAAAGGGAACATTGATTCCAAAAGAGCTTTTAAGTTAAGTTTTGAGTAATTATCTCAAATCAAAGAAAGAAGCTATGTTTTAAAAACATATGAGCTAAATATATTTTGGGAGTAGTATTGAGCACTGATATGGGGATGCGAGTTCATATTAACTCAAGTCTCCATAAACCATGTAGCCATCATGGATAGTAAGGGATCATACTTTTTAGATGAATCCTTAAGTTGCTTTTTAGCATAGACTAGTGGATCCACTTAGTTAAGGCGTTCTATATGACGGCAAAGTATAGGAAAGTTCTGGCAGCGTGGGCAAGACGTTGTATCACCACTTAGGCTCATAGTGGTGGTGGTTGGTTAGAGAAACTCCCACAGAAACTATATTACTTTATTACATGAGTAAAGTTGAGTTTGTTATTGCATTTCTTTACTTTAACGAAGTGAGTTGCTTGCTACTGTTTTATAAGTTTTCTATATATTACATGTGTTTTATTGATTTATATTGAGTTAAGTTATTCATATCAGTTAAGTAAAGACAAGGTAAGTGTTCCGTTCAGATTCTTTTCAAGCCTATGTATGTTTAGCATTCCAACTCGCATACTCGTACATTCAATGTACTGATGTCAGTTGGCCTGCATTGTCTTATGATGCAGACACAGGTAACCAGGATCAGCATCCAGCGCCTCGTTGATCAGGTTGAGCACTCAGAGTCAGTTGGTAAGCCTGCTTGCTTTCTGGAGGGCTCCTTCTTACATTGGTTTCTAGTTTTCAGTTGTTAGGATGATCGGGGGTCCTGTGCTGACATCCCTCTTTGTTTTAGAGGCTTCATAGACAGTTAGTAGTTCAGTTGTCTTTACATGATTTTTTCTTATGTTAAGACTTGAGTTGCCATTTTGGCCAAGTTGAATGTTTGACTTTTAAACGTTCTAAGTTATTTTATTAAACACGTTGAGCAGAAGTGCATTTGATCATTGTAATAATGCTTAGAGTCTTTCGTTGAGTAAGTAAGCCAAGCCAAGGGTTCGCTTGGGGCCAACAATGATTTTTGAGTGCCGGCCACGTCCAGGGTATAGGCTCGGGGCGTGACAACAACAAGACTCAAAATAGTTTTTAAAAATATTCTGACAAGATTTTTCATGAATTAATATACATAACATATCAACATAATTTATAATGGATTGAAATGAGTAGAACTAATAAATAAGAAACCTAAACAGATTGGATGAATTGGATTTAATTTTACCACACCTAATTTTTAATTTTGTTGACGATAGTAATGTGGTTCCCGTCACTAGATTGACATCTAATCTCATAAAAAATTAAAAATAATAATTAAAAAAACTCACCACCCTAAAGCATCAAACTATTATTAGAACTAGTATACATCTTCGTGCGTTGCCCAAATATTTTAAAATGTAATAATAATTTGAATTAAAAATAACTAATAAAATTTATCATGCACTCAATAATGTATATTTTAAAAACAATGATACAAATTATTAACTTATTTATTTGTGCATATTAAATTAATATGCATTTCTTAAATTGGTTATTCTTTCAAATCACAAAAGTTAACAATAATAAAATAATAATTAAAAAGTTGAATAAATTAAAAACTTGATTTTAGTTGCATCCTCATAAATTATTTTAATTATCAAATGGAGAACATGTGGATCCCGAATTTGAAAAGTGGATACGGATGGTCTTATGTATATTTAGACAAACACCCTTGAATACTTCATTATTTGTGGCTGCAAAAAAGTCCTAACGTCTTAGAGTTTACATGCTAAGATCAAAGCATTTGATTGCGAAGTTGTCCAATTCACAAAATTTTCATAAATTGTTGCATTTTCAGGTAGTATGCCGTTTGTGGTTAATATAAGTTAGAATTGTGATTTGGAATTATAAATAAGATAATCATGTAATCTAGATTACAGTTAAGAATTTGAATTGTTTTTTTGTTTTTTTTTTAGAATTTGAATAGTTTTTTTTAATATAAATAAATATTTGTTTCAAGAATTAAATTCTTGATCAGTTACCTAAATTTGAGGCCATCGTTGCAATTTTCGTAAGTCAAAATTTATAAAGTAA
>JAJOOS010014333.1:0-17390 GCA_029582725.1 Solanum chiquidenum | reverse complement strand
GGTGTGCTTATGACTCTATGCATATATGTGGTTGTATTGATGAAGTCTATATGTAAGTTCACCTTTGGTAACCTTAAGGTGATACATTGCACTAAGTATTCCCTAAGGGTTTCTTGAGGAAAGGAGTTAAGATAAAGAGGAAGGTAATGTATTGTATGCATTGAATGTGCCTAAAATATTATAAGTGGCTCTATGTGCTATTATGAATGGTTTCCATGTGTATGATGATGTATGTGGTTTATATTGTGCCTATTGTGTTAAAGGTTCATGTTGTTTCTCTAAAAATGCATGATGCATGGTATCCAACTAAATGTCCTCTTAAAATCATGTTTTTGCATGGTTATCATACTTAGTGCATTCTTGTACTAACACCATTCTTCTTCATCTTTTTACACCAAGTGTAGGTGGTGGTGGCTTAAGGACTTTCCTAGAAGTGATGAGCTTGGCTTACTATTCCCAAGTTCGAGTGTGTCCTTAAAGATTCAAGGACCTTTATGTTTAAGAGTTTCTTTAAGTTCATTGTACTAGATAGTAGTCTCTTTTGTATTGTAAGGGATGTGTTCCTCTTGTGTTATAGTCGTGTTTTAAGATGGCTACTTTGAGACGTAGTATTCCGATTTTGTATAAAGGTTTAAATGAAGTGACTTTCTAAGTCTTGTGTTATATTATGAAAAGTTTTAAATTTTCCGCTATTTTTCTATGATAATGCAATGACGAATGCTAAGGGCTTGTATAAGACCTCCGAGAGGTCGAATACGCCGGTAACGACTATGGGGTGCTCTCGGGTCGTTACACACACTTTCTCATTAGGGTCTCAACTAAAACAAGGTCTAGAGAAGAGAGTACATCTCGCTTTTAGCTTGAACACACGATTCATATGAATAAAAGTGCATTCTTTAAATCTCAACACTTAAGCTTATTCACGAGCTTCTCTCATGCCCTTCTACAATCTCATGACTTTTTGAAGACTTTTGCTGAGAGTAACTCATTAATAAGGATCCGGGCTTTGCTTTTCAACTACCTTTAGTATGAGGGTCATTCAAATGGATATGAGAAATGCACGACTTAGAATAAGTTACTTATGACATTGTTCTATTGTACGACTTAGATTATGAAGAAGGGAAACTTCTCTTAAATTTTTGTAGTCCCTCATTTATAGAAGTGGGGACCTCGCAAACATAAACAAGATCCTACCGACACGGCTTCATAGACACCTTAAGACACTTGAACTCTGTGCTCTGATACCAAGTTTGTCACACCCCGAACCTACATCCTGGACTTGGCCGGCACTCGAGAACCATTTCTGGTCCCCAAGCAATCCTCTTTTTGGCTGACTACATGCGGAAAACCATTTCAAGTAACAATAGGCTTAAAGCAGAATGAAATTCATTAACTTAGATACTCAACTCATAAAGTCTAAAAAAATACAATCAACAATAATACTTATAGTTTGTAAAACAACTCAAAAGAAAGTAAATGATGAAAGACACCTCGATTCTATATATCTATGAAGCCTCTACTATTAAGGAAAGATGTCAGGACAACACCTACGACACCTCAAAACTACTAACTGGAAAGTAAATGTGAAGTCATTCGGAATACAAGAAGGCTCACCAAAGCTAACTGGCATGTGAAATGATTTGAACGAAGCACATGTTGATGATCCTAAATACATGTTTCTACATCATTATAAGATGCATGTTGAATGACATCAGTACATTGAATGTACGAGCATGCAAGGAGAACTGAAAGCATAGATAACTGAACTCAAGGCATAGGTCTGAATTTCCAAGACTAGGAGAAATAATTACCTCAACTCAACTTCAATACAAAATCAATAACAAGAAATGAAATGTTTAAAGTGGTTTGAAAAAGAAGATATAACTCAATGATGTATACAAATATAATAAAATACTCTTTACTCTTATTTGGGAGATTCTCTAACCGACATCCATCACTATGAGCTATGTGATGATACAACGCCTCTCCTGTGCTGCGAGAACTCTCCTATACCTTGTCGGGGTATGGAACACCTCAATTAAGTGGATCCACTAAGATTTGCTTAAAAGCAATAAGAAATCGCATAAAAAGTACGACCCTTTACCCATGTTGGCTACATGGTTTGTGAGGAATGTGAGTTGTGTCTGAACTCATCCCCATATCGGTGCTCAATAATACTCCTAATAATATATAAACTCATTCTCAAATGTATAAAACATAAATCTTTCTCAATTTGAGGTAATTACTCAAAAAATCCTCTTAAAAGAGATATTACTCTGAAACTTCTCTGAACTCATAAACTCATTTAGAAATTAACATTTCCCTCTTTTAAAATGTAGAAGTGTTACATTTGAGAATACTTAGTTCCCTTATACTCATTTTTGAATTATAAAATACGACTCTTCTCATAATCATACTCACCTTCTCAAGACTTAGTTCAAAATAATAGTTAATTGCAAAAGAACTCTCCAAATGACTCAAAACCATTTATGGAACTTTCCTCTTAAATTTACTTTAATTTGAAATGTAAATTTAGACATGTGATTAGAAAATGTAGGATCTCTCAAGGATTAATGAAGAATTTAAGAGTTAATATCAAGAATTGAACATAGACACAATTCGACAGAACACATACGGAATGAAGGACAGAAAATAAAAGGACATGGAAACCCTGGCTTACTGAGTGGCGAGGGTGCCAAACCCCAAAATATGGACAAGCAATTCTGGCGCTATGGTGGCGGGCCGCTCCACCCTAGTACCCAAAAACTTAACGAATATTTCTTCTCAATTGCAGGTCCTAACTCATCTATAATCGAGTGATTTCTTATGAACTCTTTTTGATTCACAAACCCAACATGAATTCATCAAAGTCTCATATAATATCTATCAAATTCACAACTCATACTCAAGATCATGAACTCAAGAGACTCAAAACCTCCATTCTTAAAGAATGAAGCTAAAAATCAAGAATTACTCAAGAACTCTTTGAATAAAATAATTTCGTGGATAAACTCATATGTATGGCATGAGGATGAACAAGTCCAACATTGTGGGAAGTCTTATATAGGTGAAAATAACGATATTCTTGGAGAATTCAACAAATCACGAAGAACGCTTGAACTTAGACTCTTTTCTCCTCTTGAAACCTCGCTCTAAATCCCTAACTATTTTAGAACGTTAATAGGTAATTTAGAATCTGATTAGACCCTTATTTGGGTCATGAAAAACGTTCTAAGCCTAGGTGGAAGAGGGAAAAGACCAAAATATCATTTTCTAAAATGAAGAAGTGCCTTAAATAGAGAGGCTGCAGTCAAACGGGCATAACTTTTTATTCCAAGCTCTAAATTTAGCAAACTTGGCATAGTATGAAAGACTACTCAAAGACCATCGATTTGATAGCACATAGACCATCTAATTCTTTATGTGCTAAAAGATATGGTCGTTTGAAGTCAACCCATGAAAAAAATTTCAACTCAACTTTATGCTAAGGGATTCTAGTGACCTTAACATCTAAGAAAATTTAGAATCACTTGCTACAATACTATTCACAATAAAGAATGGTTCGAGTCTTAACTTAGAATTTTTTGGGATGTTACATATTATGACACTTAATATGGTAACTATGGATTGATTTATAAACCTATAAGTATCTTTTCTCATTAACAATTGTAAGATACACATGGGACTAGAAAACATTTGAATAAGATGATCTTTACATTCTACTCCCCATATATCTTGTCTATATTTCTTATAGTATAAGCTCATATTTTTTATTAACTACTCAGATTGGTCCTCTTCCAATTCTAGGTGTAGACGATCGTTATCTAGTATAAAACCCAACGAAGAGTTGGGGTCGAACCCAGAGGGAGTGGTACGTGTTTGAATTCAGTTATGAAGTTACTAATGTGGTCCAATTGGTTATAGGAATAGAAATTATCGGAAACATAATAACAAATCTAATGGGTTGAAAGCGAATGTCAGGTGGGTGGTTTTGATTGGAAATTAACAGTTGAAACAAATACGAAAACAGGGGAGATAAAAATATAGAGAGAAATTCACGGGATGTGATCGATTATAGCCAATTTCTCTATATGGGTAATTGAAATTACTAATGAATTTGCTAAATCTCAGTGGGTAGGCTAGACCACAAGTGCATCAACTTTCTCTCGAACAAGTATTACGATTGAAGTGAGTTCTCTCGAACCTCAACAAGCTTATCAGTATAAGCATCCCAGAACCTTAATTCATCTACTCTCTCGAGCTAGATAGGTAGAATCGAGTTTAGGATTCACTCTCTCAAGCTGAACCTATATCAACCCAATAACTACAATCATTAATCGAAATCTTTGGTTCGAAAATCTCTTTCTCAAGCAAGCCAAGAACTCTAAACTAGAATTGCATTTGCAACTACAATTCATAGATTAAATCACAGCTAATGATTAAACCCACTTCAATTAAGAAATTTACATCAGTACATAACAATACCCATAAGCTAATTAAGCCAATAATCACATGATCACACCCCAATAATTGAGGTTTTAGCTACATATCATAAAATGATAAAAACAATTACCAACTAGATTAGCCATCGGCTAGGTAAAAGTCTCCAAGTCTTTACAATGCTCAAAACTGAATCAGTTAAAAAACCCACTTACAAATCCTCAAATCTAAGCTTAAAAATCCTCAATGTCTACAATGGAAACTCAAAAACTAAGAGAAAACTCTAACTCTCAAACTTGGAGATCAGAACTCCTTCTCCTCATTTTAAATTTCAATTTATAGTTGCTTAGTTTTTGGCCTGAAAGATCATTGGGCGAAGTAAGTCGGGCATCGCCAACCCATTCGGTGATCCGCCATTCTCTCTTATACATCGCAGGTTTGCATTGGCCATTTGACCTCCAGGTCGTGTGACTTTAGGCGATCAAGGTTTTCATCACAGAGTCATTTGGCGATCCGCCGATTGCCCATTTCTGTCGCCAAGTCGTTTCTTCACTAGGGATGGCAAACTGGAACTTTGTGCGAGCTAAAAATCCACTCGGCGGTTCACCGAGTGGTCTTGGCAATCACCATGATCGCTTTTATTCACTTCTTCGACTTATTTGCTCCTTTTAGCCCGGTAGTGTCCTTGCCTTGCTCTTTAGCCTTTATAACTGCAAATCAACACTTTAACATGAGTTTAGAGCATAAATTAGGCATTTGAGGATACTTCAAATATCAAAACAAAGCCTAGATGAGTCGAAATCTTGGACTCATCAACACCCCCAACTTAAACCTTTGCTTGTCCTCAAGTAAAACTCAAGATCAATCGGTTCAACAAGGATGCCTACAAATAGTGTTGCTTAAGACTCAACATAAATGCACACAAAAAGGGTTCAAACTACATATACAATTATCAATTGTGCACTCAAAGTTTCAAATTGCGACTCACCATTGTCAAGTGTACTCAAACTCATAATGCTTGCTTCAAATGCAAGTTCAAGTTCAACAAAGTTAATCAAATGCCCTCACAACAAAGATGATTCCATATTCACACAAAATTTCTCAACAATTTAAGGTCCCGGAATCACATACAACTCTCACACTCAAAAAGATGAACATCTGCATGACTCCACCCATAGGCTTGCCCTTATTTTCCTATCAACATTCGTTTCAGCTCATGCAAGATCACAAAGGTCTTTTTAAGGCTTATAAAGGGACTGAGTGTAAATGTACGGTAATTTAGGCTTAGTGGCTTCTACCTTCATGAAGTATGGCCTGAAAATCACTTTCTCTCCTTCTCTTTCACATTCAAACATGATCATAATTCACCCCATTATTCAACTAACATGATTCACCGGATACCCCATTTCTTTTTGCCGTTTTCACAAACTTTATTTCACCACTTTTTCTCTTTTTCAGTCTTTTTATTTTCTTTATTCTTTTTCTTTTTTTTACATGGAGGGGTTCCATCTTTTTTCAAAACAATCCATCAAAAAGGGAATATTTCACACTTCTTGACTTTCCTCTTTTTTACACCACACCCCCAACTTAGGCTTTTGGCCTAAGTTGGCTATTCAAACAAACCAATACTTCATGAAGGTTATGGGTAATGGGATAAAGAGGTCAAGTTGCTCAAGTTTCTTTAGAAAAAAAGGAAAGGCTCAAAGGGTGTCAAACAAGGTTCACACTTCGCACAAGGTTGGCCACAAAGAGGTATTGTCAAATTGGTTCACTCTTCAAAACTTTTGCCTAAGATCATTTCAATTGTTTGCTTCACTCAATCAATCAAACCAATGGGGCAAATTCTAGTCATCAAGCACAATGTTTAAGACAACCTCACCACACAAAGCATTGATACAATTATCAAACAAGACTCCACATTTTCTAGCTAGCGTGTAATGTTTATCACAAAAGACTTAATCAACAGTCGGCTAGTCACAACGAGATGCTAAAAGTTCACATATAGCCTATGTAACTTAGTTTGCCTCATCGTAGTTTGCACATTCATTTTGTTTAATTAAGAGGAGTATTCAAGTCATCAGTATTAACCACAACCGACCCTCAAATTAGCACAAGAACAACCACAATCACACACAAAATAGGTGGCAAAATTTTTGAACTTGGTTCATAACCATTTTCATATAAAAACAATGGGCTACAATTTATCAGCAACCACAATTCAACAACCAATATAAATAAACCAATAATCTCCAATATTCACAAAACTACAACAAAAAACAAACAAGTATTCACAAAAACAAACCACAAGAGGTAGGTATGGAAATACCTCACCCCACCAACAAAATACGCAGTTGTCCTCAAATGCAAATAAAATAGAAACAATCTAAAAAGTGAACAGAAGGGAAGGCAAAGAAAACCAACCTACCAGGCTAGGCCTCTGGTGAAGTCTACATATCCACAACTCCCTCTGTCTGGGCATCAGTGCCCGGAAACTTAGCATCCATGGCTCCACTGGAGTCCACCATAGAAGTATCCTGGAGTGATGCATGTCTAGTAGTCTCAAACATAGCACCCTCCAAGTCAGCCAAATCCTCGTACACTGTCTTGTCTCGCTCACCAAACTGCTACTCATCTATCTCAGCCTCGATCTCAGTATCAACAACATCATCTCTCATCTCATCTCATCTCCGGTAGTAATCAGAGACACCTTAGAACAAGCTAGAATATCTGTGCTCGGGACCTCGGGGATGGATGAGTCCACAAATTGGACTCATTTAGGGCTATATTTTAATAGAAATTGTGTCCTCAAATGCTTATTTTATCTCAATATCTGATGAAAACCCTAAAGTATCAGGTATTTAAAGTTTGAAGGAAAGCATGGACACTACTTCGCAAAAAGGAATGAAAAGGCTGAAAAGACCAAAGAAAATGAAGGTTTGAGGATCATCGAGTCCACTTGGTGAGTCATCGAAGGGTATTACTTCGCCTTTTGTTCCAGTGTGCTGAGCCCTAAAGGAAATGATCAAGTCGGCAGAAAAATGGAGCAATCGTCGCATCGTCGAGAAGTTCCGTAAGGCAGTACCATGTCGCCCATTGAACCAGAACACGATGATGATGAAGGATGGTGCAAGACGGTGATGAACTACATCAAAAGGCCAATCACCGAGTCGATCGATGATTCCAACTAACGACACCGAATGATCCCCTGCAACACAAATTTGTGAAAGCTATAAATATTAGTTAGAGTTGTAGTTTTAAAAGTTGAACAATATTATAATTTTTAGTTTAGAATATTATCTTTTCATATTTTTACCCTATGTTTGAAAGGGTTTTGAGAACTTGAAGAAGAGGGTTTCATCTCTTTGAATTTGGAACTGGGTCTCTTGGATTCTTCACTCTTTGCCTAAATTGAGACTTAAATCTTCATACTCATTTGAATGCAAGCTCATTTAGGTATAAATTTATATTTCTTGATGTGTGGCTAAAAACCCCAATTTTTGGGATATGATTTTGTGAATATGGGTTAAGATTGTTGTTGGGTCTTGCTTGCTCATAGATTAGATGTAGTTTAATGGTGATTTCATCTAGTAGTTGTGGATGATTTTAACAAATTTGTAGTTGCAAATACAAGTTTATTTATGTGTTATCGGTTTTCTCGAGAGAAAAGTCGTGAAACCAAGACTACTAGATTGATTGCCTAAGGAGTGGGTCGATATGAGGTTAAGCTCGAGAGAGTGAACCCTAGTCCCACATCCTAACACTCAACTAGAGAGAATGAGTGGGGTAAGGCATAGGCTGGTCTTCATGCGGCTAGTGGGTGTCCGAGAGGAACCCATTTAAAATGGGGTAAGTTTCTCAAGAGAGAAATTATTCCCACATAAAGCGTAGCCTAATCACTATTACTCTATAAATTTTCTATCAAAAATATGTACCCAATAATTTAGATTAACCCATATTCTGGTCACATCCCAAGAATCCCCCTCTCATTACTTAGGTTTCTTTGTTAATTTTGTTATTTTTACTTACTAGTGACAAGATCCCCATTGTTAATTGGCACTCTTGTGTTCCCCTTTAATTTACAATATTTTTAATCGTTAATATCTTTAGCTACGACTAGTTAGAACTAATTTTATTCTTCTATTAATTCGCAAAACCACTCCCTTGGGACACGACCCCAACCCTTGGTTGGATTACTATACTATTGCATGATCGTAGACACTCGTACTAGAAGTTGTGTCATTGATTACGCTAAACATCAAAATGGCGCCGTTGTCGGGGAGTGGTGTTACTTGAGAATTTTTAGTTAAGTCGAGTTTTGTTCTTGTTAGTTCTAATGATACTTACTTAATTTTTAGTTTTGTTTGTGTGTTGAAATAGGAAGAATGAGTGTGAATGATTACAAAGGTCCCAAATGGACCAAGTGCTATCTTCTCTCTACCTAGAGCCAAAAGAGGGGTGGCCTTATGAAAATGAGGCAAACCTCACTAATGGAACTTGAGTGAGTAGTTGTGTCATGCCACGACATTAAATAAGGCGCTTCTTGGGAGGCAACCCAAAGTTTTATCACTTTTTGTTTATTTTAGAAATAATGGTGTGTTGATCATGCAGGTTAAAGTGTGGAAAGTGTTTGAAAAATGCAGATTGGTGAACTCGAGGTCTATTCGGCGAATCATCAAAGAGGTCGGCGACCCCGACCCAGACCACCATTGCACTCAAGATAATTTCAAAGTGGAGCCTGTAAAACTGGGCGAACCCAGGAAATTATTGGCGAATCGCTGACTTGGTCGGCCATCGCAATCTAGTCTGTCGTTCAGACCCCCAGTTTAACTAGAGGTCCTGTAAAACTCGGCGAGGTAAGTGCCTACTCGGTGTGTCATCGAGTGGGTCGATAAGCATGACTATTGTCGCTGGATGGGTTTTAAAAGGTCAAAGGTTTAAACTTTCAAACTCTTCCCTTTCCCTCACTTTTGAACTTCACAAGCTCACACCCACACTTTAGTTTCTATATTTTTCCATTTTTAGTAGTATTTTAGTCATTGATTTGTGCTCGGATTGGGATTACTTCGCCGCCTAGCATTTCAGTCTTTATTATTCGGCCTCTAAGGTTGCTTTCCCGAACCCCACATATATTTTTGAGAATATGAACTCTTATGCAAATGATTCTATCTTGTTGATGTGTGCTGGGCCTCTCTGATAGGATTAAGTTGCTTGAATGCCTATTTTAATTCAAAAATCTTACCCGTACAGTTTATATTGTTAAAATCCCATATTTTTGTGCCTTAAAGTCGGTTAAATATTGTGGGGTTGTACTTGCATGTTGTTCAGTCTAGTAGGGAAAAGTCTGAGTATCCTGAAGATATGGTAAAGACCAATATTGTCAAGCCACCCCGGAAAAGAGTACATGGTATCACTATAAATGAAGGGGGATCAAATCCTCCAAAGAAGGGCAGACAAAAACCTCCACTTGGAGATAGAGGCAAGGATATGAGGGCCTTACTGAGACAGAGGAGGCCATGGTAGATGCTGCTGTGCAGGCTTCTTTGACAGATACATCCATAGCAGCTCCTAGTGGATCTGGTACTGCTGGTCCTTCTGAGGTGAACGGGTACAGAGGCCCGAGTCAAGACTTATGCACACCGGGCACTGATGCCCAGATAGATGGAGCGACTGTGTAGACAGGATCCCTTCTATACCTCCCTCTCTGTCTTACTTTTTTTACTTTCAGATATTTTTGTTCGCATTTGAGGACAAATGATTTTTGTTTGCGGTGGAGTGAGGCCTACCTTTGTGCATATTAGGTTTTGTTTATATTTGGGGTTTGTGCTTAAATTGTTTTTACACTGCTTTTTGTGGATGATTGAGCTTATGGCTCCTTTTATTTAGTTTACTGCAAAATGATTTTTACCCGTTCAAAAAACAATTCCACCTCTCGTGTGTTGAATGTGGCTGTTCTTTTGCAAAATTTAAGTCTCGGTTGTGATCAATATCGATGCCTTGAATAGTGCTCTCAATCGAACGAACATGAATGCATGGCTACAATGAGGCCAAAGGAAGTTGCATAGACAATATGTGAACTCTTTGCATCTTGCTATGACTAGCCTAGTATCAAATTGAGTTTCCTGTGATGATCATTCCACACTAGCGAAAGTGTGGAGTCTTGTTTTACTTTAGTGTCAATGCCTAGTGTGATGATCTTACTTTGAACCATGCATGATAGATCCTAGAATTTGCCCCGTTGGTCCGGTCAACTAAGTGATTCTATCTCTTGATATGATCTTAGGCAACTTCTAAGAGTGTGAACCAATTCACATAAACCTCTTTTGTGACCTACCTTGTGAGTGTGTGAACTGCTTTTGAACATCTTTTGAGCCTTACCCTTCTTTGAAAGAAACTTGATGAAAACTAGACCTTTCTTTATCCACTACCTATAATCCTCTTGAATTGTGGTTAATTGAATAGCCAACTTAGGACAAAAGCCTAAGTTGGGTATGGTGAAAAGACAAGGACAAATCAAGAAGTGCAAGAAAGTTTCCTCTTACCCATGGTTTTAAGAAAAATGGAACCCCTCCATATATAAAAAAAATAGAGAAATAAAAAGAAAGTTGTGGAATAAAGTGCAAAGAGATGGGGTTCCCAAACAATCCATGGAAAGTGAATAATAGGATGACTTATGAGCACTAAAGATAATGATGAAGGAAAAGGAAAGGAAGTGTTGTGACCACCACATTTCATGAGGATGAAAGTCACTAAGCCTAAATGACCATACCTCTGCACTCAGCCCCATTACGAGCCTTGAAAAGACCTTTTTGATCTTAAGTGAGCTGAAACAAATGTTGATTGGAAAATATGGGCAAACCTATAGGTGAAAGCATGCATGGTGTTCTTCTTTGTGAGAGCGAGCGTTGCATCTGATTTCGAAACTTTAAACTGTGAACCATTGTGTGATTATGGAATCATTCTTTCTGTGAGGGCATTCGAACACTTTAGTTGAGCTTGAACTTGCATTTGAAGCAAGTATTGTGAGCATGAAGTTCTTTGATATTGGTGAGTCACAACTTGAATCTTTGAGTGCACATTTGATCTTTGCAGAAGTAAATTGAGTCTTGTTGTGTGCATTCATGATTGAGTCTTGTGTAGCACTATTCGGGACACCCTTTTTAAACGACTGAACTTGAGTTTGCTTGAGGACAAGAAAAGTTTGAGTTGGGAGTGTTGATGAGTCCACAAATTGGACTCATTTAGGGCTATATTTTAATAGAAATTGTGTCATCAAATGCTTATTTTATCTCAATATCTGATGAAAACCCTTAAGTTTTAGGTATTTGAAGTTTGAAAGAAAGCATCGACACTACTTCGCAAAAAGGGATGAAAAGGCTGAAAAGAACGAAGAAAATGAAGGCCTGAGGATCACTGAGTCCACTTGGCGAGTCGTCGAAGGGTCTTATTTCACCTTTTGTTCCAGTGTGTTGAGCCTTGAAGGAAAGGATCAAGTCACCGAAAAAAGGGAGAAGTCAGCGCATCGCCGAGAAGTTCTGCGAGGCAGTACCATGTCGCCCAATGACCCAGAGCACGACGATGTTGCAGGATGGTGCAAAACGGCGATGAACTACACCAAAAGGCGAATCACCGAGTCGATCGGTGATTTCGACTAACGAGGCCGAATGATCCACTGCAACACAAATCTGTGAAAGCTATAAATACTAGTTACAGTTGTAGTTTTAAGAGTTGAACATTATTATAATTTTCAGTCTAGAATATTAGCTTTTCATATTTTTACTCTATGTTTGAAAGGGTTTTGAAGACTTGAAGAAGAAGAGGGTTTCATCTCTTTCAATTTGGAAGTGGGTCTCTTGGATTCTTCACTCTTTGCCTAAATTGATTAGTGGCTAAAAACTCCAATTTTTGGGGTGTGATTTTATGAATATGGGTTAAGATTGTTGTTGGGTCTTGCTTGCTGATAGATTAGATGTAGTTTAATGATGATTTCGTCTAGTAGTTGTGGATGAATTTAACAAATTTGTAGTTGCAAATACAAGTTTATTTATGTGTGTTTGGCTTGCTCGAGAGAGAAGTCGCGAAACCAAGACTACTACATTGATGGCCTAAGGAGTGGGTCGACATGAGGTTCAGCTCGAGAGAGTGAACCCTAGTCCCATATCCTAACACTCATCTCAAGAGAGTGAGTGAGGTAAGGCATAGGCTGGTCTTCATGCGGCAAGTGGGTGTTGAGAGGAACCCATTTGAAATGGGGTAAGTTGCTCGAGAGAGAACTTATTCCCACATAAACTTAGCCTAGTCACTAATACTCTATAAATTTTCTATCAAAAGCATGTACCAAATAATTTAGATTAACCCGTATTCCGGTCACATCCCAAGAATCCCCCTCTCATTGCTTAGGTTTCTTTGTTAATTTTGTTGTTTTTACTTACTAGTGACAAGACCACCATTGTTAATTGACACTCTTGTGTCCCTCTTTAATTTACAATGTTTTTGCTACTAGTAGTTAGAACTAATTTTATTCTTCTATTAATTCTCAAAACCACTCCCTTGGACACGGCCCCAACCCTTGGTGGGGTTACTACACTATTGCGCGATCGTAGACACTCATACTGGAAGTTGTGTCATTGATTACGCTAAACATCACGGATCTCCACAGTGCCAAAGAACATGGATAGATCAGTGGACTTCAGCTCGTCCACACCTTCACGGAACCCAACAATGTCGGCCTTCAAGGCTGTGACAGCATCTGTGGCACCCTATCCCTTCCCACAGTCCTCCATTCTCACATTAAGGAAATCTAACGCCAATTTGTGTCCCTCAATCCGAAAACCATACTCCCTCATCTCAGCCCTAATGGGGGCTAAGGCAGCAGCAATAGCCCGCTCTATCATCCCAGACATAGCGACCTCAACCCTTGAGGTATGCACATCAGCAGATTAGGCGAAATGGCCTATCTTGTAAAACGTCCCCTGGTTGATATGGAGTCGGGAGGCAGAAGCAGCAACAGAAGATCTAGGGGGAAGGGGTGCAGTAGATGTGCTCGAAATCACATAAGAAAAAGTTCCAGATGTACCTGAGTGTCCACTAGCCTGAGTCATGATTGCTTTTGTAGGTAACATATCCACATCGACCTCTGAGAAAGTATCCACCGGTGCTTCCCTCCTATTGTCAGCCTAATCACGCTGGTACTCGGCCTCAATACGTTGGATGTTAGTAGAGGAGGTGGGTGTCACCTCCACACCAGTCTTCGCATAACTGGGGACATGGGCCCGTCTACACAACTATGTGATCAGTACCAGGAATGGGAGCGAGGTATGTCTCTGCTTGGCCCTCATGGCCATCTCCTTCTCGATCAGCATCCCCAAATTGAGCTCTTGCAGATCAATGATAGACCCTACACATGCTTTCTTCCTGTTTCTGAGGATGGACTTGTTCTGGAACGACATAATGGTGCTACTAATGAACCTGAACCAGTATCTGGCAACAATATTATGTTACTTATTCTCTATCTGGGCACCTTCCTCTATCCACCTCGGGGTGACATCAAAGAGAAGGGGTACCGGCCAACCCTTAAGATCTTCCAACGTCTTCTTCTGGATTAGATTGATGTAATAATGCATAATATTGTAAGTGCACCCCAGTACCTTATTGATGTCAGAGCAACGGAATTTAACTTTCTTTCCACAAACCATCACGAAGTACATCGGTTTGAAGGCACTAGACTTCTTCTTCCACTTCGGCACCAAGTCTTCGTAAGCCGAATAGAACTCCCATACCCAAGTAGGAATGTAGGGGCCCTCAGGGTTTTTTAAATATCTCAAACTTGTGGAACTTGATACTGTTCCACACCTCTAGATGTCTGTCCACCACTCCATCGATAGACAATCTCTTTCCCTCTTAGATTGCCCTCAAACCCTCGGCCTTTAGTCGGTTGAGTGGCCGGGCAGGAGGACCCTGAACAGGTGGTGCTTACACCACAGTCTGTGCTAGTGGAGGCACTGGAGCTGAAATTAGAGGAGTAGGCTCTGGAATCCTAGACAGATCATGTAGAGACTTGGAGCGTAGCTCCCCCCTCATGGCGTTTAACAACTAGTCATCCTCCGGCTCGGAGATGGAAGCTAGAGAATCATTCTGAGATTCGCCCTCATTGTCGAATGTGATGAGGTGTGTCTCGTAGACTCCCTCACTATCTAAACTTGCCTCATACGGTGTAACAATCATATGTGCCTTGCCTTTGCCTTTACCCTTCTTTGGAGGTAATTTAGTAGTCTTTTCCTCATTAATGGTGATCGCACGTGCCCACTTTCGGGGTGGCATGTCTCTACCGGAGACTTTGGGTCTAGCTTAAAAAAGAAAATTGCAGAAAGAATCACTAAACTGGTCGGCGAGTCGCTGAACCACTTTGGCAAGCCACGTGAGGCTCGACGAAAGTTACAGGGTAAAAATTGCCAAATTTTTAAGCTGGTCGGTGATGTCTAGGGTCTCTCGATGGATCACCGACACCATTTGGTGTACTAGAAGTAGCTCACCGAAAGTTACAGATTAATTTCAGGGAAAAGAGTCGGAGAAGGGAGATCAGAAGATACTTTCGATGAGTCAATGAGTGAACTCGGTGAGCACAGGCATATCACCGAAAGTTACAACACTCAAACCCATAAAATATAGAAATAAAGGGCGACCTAGGGGAACTTAGGCAAACCACCGAACCACTCGGCGAGCTTGACCTAGTTCGCCAAATAGCCCTTCGTGCCAGGTTTTCACCCCGCTCTTCAAAAATAAAGCCCACAGTCGACAACATCAAAATTAAACACCAAAAATATGCAATTAACACTAGACCCATTAGACTCATGCCCTCGGGTACTCAGACTTCCCTGATTTGGTCAAAATTAGCCAATCAACGTCTTTTGACCTTAAGAATGACGTCAACAAATCTATCGTCGGGAGAATTTTGACAATTCACACAATTCGGGGTTACTCAGACTTCACCCAGCTAGACCAAACACATAATCAACACAACCTAAAAATATAATCAACTATTGACACAAGAATCAACCTTTTACGATCATTTTAGAACAAATTCATTTATATACGGGCAAACCAACAATCACACGATGATCAAAATAGCAAACCCACATATATCAACAACAAATTACCACAAACATTAGATTTCAACCAACAATGATGTCCGAGGTTCGGAAAACTAACCTTTTATGCCGATATTTATAAAACTAGGCGGCAAAGAAATCCCAAAATCAATCTCGAGCAAAGATCCCATGCAAAAATGAGAATAAAAAATGTGAAAGTACTAGAATTTTAATGCCGGAGTAAAAGTGCGGAAGTTGAAATAGTGAGAAACTGAAGGATTTTTTGAAGTTTAAACCGTTTGGCCTCTTAAAACATTTTATTTCACCTGCCAGTCAGTGAGGTAAGTTGTAACAACCCATAAATCTAGTAAGACCAAGCTAGAATCTAATAAAAACTAGTAGGTGAAACTAGAGTCTAACGTGTGAGCTTTTGAGTTTGATGTTTGGTTGTAGGTTGTATATTGACTTTCGGAGCTTAGGTTGAGGTGCCTAGGTGTTAAACGTCAAGATACGACCACCCAAGGACCAACCAAGGGTCCTTGAGGGGGGACCCTAAAGCCTAACCCCTAGGCTGCCTCTTAAAGCAAAATGCTGTCAAAAATGTGTGACCTACGGATGGCCATCTACGGCCAGCAGGAAAATTGACGCCCTGTTGTAACGACCCGAGAGTATCCCCTAGCCGTTACATGCATATTCGACCTCTCAAAGATCTCATACAAGACTTAGCATTCATTCATCGCATAGATTATAAAAATCACTAAGAATTTAAAACTTATATTCAATAAAACAGTAAGACTTCAAGAGTCATTAACATTGAAAACATCAATACGCAAGCGGAACTACTAAGTCCCTTTAGCCAATCATAGACAAGAACTTAAAACATACTAAAGGACACGACCCTTTACAAATGAAATGAAACTTAAGTGTCTATTACAATGACTAAGAACCTTCTAAACATAGTCCTCGAATCTTGAGGACATACCAAATAACTTGGAAGAGTGAAGCAATCCAAGCAACTCCAAAGCACAATCTCCTCCTAGTTACCACAACCTACACTTGTAGTAAAATAAAAGAAAAGGGGTTAGTACAACAGACGTACTAAGTATGAGGATATGCAAAACATGCTAAAAAGGACATTTGTTTGGAAGTTATACTTTGATGCCATTTTGATAAAATCTCATGAACATCAACATAATAGGCACCTTACAAGTGACAACCAACAATACAAAGTCATATGCTTCATAATACATCATAAATATACATAACCCATTTACCTTTACCTTCTTGCCTTAATCCTCCACCTTAAGTAACCCTTAAGCAATACCTTTGTGCAATGTATGTGAAACGTCCCATACCATCACCCACACTAAGGTACCACCTTAAGGTCACACAAAGTGCACTTACTATGCATATCTCGACCTTCATCAATTAATAACATAAGACATATAAGCACATAAGCCAACAAGTCACTTCATAAAACTAGAGCACTCATCAAATGTCATCCTAAGACTCACCTAAGTAAGACATGGTGAAGCAGCCCATACTACCTCTCCATACCACACCCAAGTGATCCTTAAGGCTACACAAGACAAGCTTCATTCACATCTCCACATAAATCGTTCATTCAACTTAATGCATTTAGACAACATCATTCACTAATGACATAAGATCATCACATACATTCAATTCAACACAAGCACTTATATTCAATTCATTATAACTCACTTTCACATTAGCATGCTCAAAGACCAACACTTTCATTAATTAACCCAATAAGACTCATTCATTCATTATCATTACTAAGACACACCAAGATCTCCCTTAAATGTCTACTTGTGCAATGTCTAGATGATGTCCCATTCCACC
>JAJOOS010014332.1:0-21186 GCA_029582725.1 Solanum chiquidenum | reverse complement strand
ATTGAAACCACATATAAATTGCAGATGAAAATGAAGATGTTAAGACAACATTGCCACAAGTTGATTCAGATATGCTTGATGAAGATGATCATGAAGTGTTGGATACGCCATAGATTTCATGATGTGTTAGATACGCCATAAGTTTCGTGATTTTTGTAAGGAGTTTATTTTTAACTTTTTTATGATTGAAATATTGTCACATTTTTTGTATTTTAATGTGACAAAACAATTAGGTTAATATTTCTATTTAGATATTTATTCTTTTATTTGAAAAAAACTTAATAAATATTATAAAGATAATTTTATTTGTGGATTTGATTAACTAGTAACATTAACACCATATAATATTGTTTTGTCGATATTTATAATAATATTTTTAAATTACAATTTATAATTTATTTTAATAATTATAAAAAAAATAAAAAAATAAAAAAGTGGGCTGGCCCGGCAAGCCTGTAGCCCATGTACTTGTGGGCTGGGCTGACCATTTTCTGGCCCACACCAAAAATGGGCTAGCCCGGCTTGACCCGTAAAATGTCAAAGCATGTATGGATTAGCCCGGATGGGGTGGGCTAGCCCATATTGACAGCTCTAATGTCTACTGGGTACCTGTTGTTTTGGTACCATGCTACGCTCTGCATCTGTTTCGTGATGCAGGTCCGAACACCAGTGGCCAGCGTTGATCCAGTTTGGAGTAGTCTGATCTAGAGATGGGGGTGAGCACACGGCGTTTTGTACTATTTCAATCTCCATCTGTGTATATAGACTTGTCTTTTACCTTTCGAGACAATCCAGTCTCTGTGGACCACTTTTGAGACTTGTACTCGTTTTGTTAGTAGCTCTGTACTAGTGACTTCCAGGTTCTAGGAAGGATCTTTATTTGTATATATGTTTTGGTTTGCTTCCGCCTGTTTATGTTGTTATCTCAAATTTTGCGTACTCTTGTTTAGTTTCTGCCCTCAGACCCATTATTTGTTGTTCTGAGTTACGAGTTGGCTTACCTGTTGGTGAGTTATAGTAGGTGTCATCATAATTCGAGGAATCGGGTCGTGACAACTAATTTGAAGGAAATAAAATTATTCAAAGTAGATAATATATGTATAAGTGAAAGATCCAATAATGATTATTTATAAGAAATTTATTAATCTACAAAGAAGAGGTAGAAGGCTTTATTAAATAAATCAATAAATCTTATATTAAAGGTGTTGCAATTGAAAATGAAAACATTTGTTAAATGATTGAGGTTAACTTATCCAAAATTCAAAAGTACTTAAAATGTCCCATTAAAGATAAAGAAGATTTTGATTAAGAGTGGAGACTTTTGAGCAGGAGAGATAATTGTGATAGAAAGCTACCAAAAAAGTGAAGCTGGAAAAGAATTCAGATTTAGGGTTTTAGAGAGTATGGAACGAAAAGAATGAGATAAGTATTCTTAAAGCTCATCTCAGGTTTTAATCAGTTTATGATGTATTCTTTACTTTTGTTAAGGACATATTAGAGGTAAAAACGACCACAACTCAATTACAAGCTAAACTAAAAAGGTTGAAAAGAAATATAAGAAAAACGTTGACAAAAAGAGGTTTTCAAAACCCCATAACAAGAAGTTATTTAAATTGTCAAAGAGAATTTAAAGTTCACAAGTGAAGACTAAGACAATTGATTTGGTTTTAGGTGGATGTAGTGTTGTTGATTTGGAGGATTGGTTAGAAATAATTAGAGTCGTCAATATGGGCTACCTCTTTGGGCCGGCCTGGCCTAACCCGCGATTTGATAGGGTTGAGCTATGATTTTTGGAGCCCATTTAAGAAAGGTGGAATGAGTTGAGGGACCCTTGTACTTGACTCCGTTTGTCACATAGACCCTTCTACTCACGAATTTGTCAACTGAACACTTAAAGTTATTAAAACACATTATTTTAAACCCCTTTGACCATTGACTAAGCTTATGTGGCCTCTTTTTTTGCTGAATTGGATCAAGAGCATGGTTACACACATTTAAAAGCAAGTGAAGACAATTATTTAAATTTTAAAAAATATTTAAATTAAAAGAAAAATATAACAATTTAAAAAAAAAAAAAAACTCCATTCCTAATATGCTGTACATTTCTTCTTCTTCTTCTTCTTCCTCATAATTTCAACCAACACCCACCATCACCACACACACATCTTCGATTTCTTCCAATGCTCTTACACACAATTCTTCCTCTTTCTCTTCTCATATGCTTCCTATCATTTGAGAGTTCTACAATGATTGGGAAAATATACTTATTTAGATTTGGGTAAAAGAGAGGGAAAAAAAGAGGTTCTAAATTGTGAAATAGATGTGATTTTTAGATGGGTTTTTGAAAAACATATGTTTGATTCTTTCTAAATGTAACACAATTTTATTGAGAGCATTTTGAAAGAGTTTTTCTATAATGACTTATTTTTTGTCTCCTTCTCTTCTTTCTCTCATCCTCCATTTTAGTCACTTTATTTCTCACCACCATTAAAATAACAAAATTTATAATAAAAAAACATAACAAGCTTTGCTTATCTTTAATTCCTCTTCAACGTAAAAATTCACCATGAAAAAAAAAGGAATGATAACATAAAATCTAAGTAGCAAAATAGATGAAAAATATGGCAAGAAAGAAATCAAGAAAGAAATGATTTTGGAGATTAGTTTGAGATTTATTTTTAAAAATATTATTTGTAATAAAAAAATGACGTGGCAATATATATCTGATGTGGATAGTGAGGTGTTATCCACATCAGTGCGATTGAGAGACACACATGATCAGAGGGGTTTAAAATAGTGTGTTTTAATAACTTTAAGTGTTCAGTTGACAAAGTCGCGAGTAGAAGGGTCCAGGTGACAAACGGAGCCAAGTATAAGGGTCTCCCAGGTCATTCCGCCTTTAAGAAAATGGCTTTTTAGCCCATCCTGAAAAAGTCTGCCGATTTGTGGGGCTTGAGAAATATGGATAGGATTGACCCGAAATAAAATAGAGTATTAAAAATAACAAGAGTCTAAACTCAAAATCAGTTTAAAATTTGAAATATTACAATTTAAATACAAATTATATTTATAAAATATGTATTACATAAAATAAAAATTCCCTGAAATTTCTATGAATCACTACGTAGTCCGTAGCCTATGAAATATTATCATAGTTTTTGTGTTTTATTATGATCATTAGAAAATAATTTGGTTAATATTTTTATTTATCTATTTATGCTTTTACTTGAAATCAAACTTAATAAATATTATAAAGATAACTTTATTTGTGGATTTGATTAACAAGTAGTAACACTAACACCATCTACTATTATCTTGTCGATATTTATGATAATAATTTTAAATTATAATTTAATTTAAAAAATTATAAAAAATATACTTTTACGAAATGAGGGTTGGCCCGACAAGCCCATAGCCCACGTACTTGTGAGCTGCGTCGACCATTTTCTGGCCCACGCCAAAAATGGGCAAGCCGACCTGACCCATTAAATTTCAAAGCCTGTACGGGTTAGCCCGGATGGAGTGGGCCAGCCTATATTGACAACTCTTAAAATAATCCACGTTAGTTAATTATGGAAAATAATAAGAAAGAAATGATGGAGAAGTCGCAATCTGTGAAAATTGGTAAGGCTCTAGAGTATTTGTTGGAGATACAAGTGATAGAGGAACAAACAAACATGGCTCTGATACAAATTTGAAGAAAACAAATAAAACTACCCAAAGTAATAATATAGGCACAAGTGAAAAATCCAACAACGGTTATATAAAAAAATTATTAAGTTATTAAGAAAAGATAGGAGGCTTTATTAAATAAATCATTAACTCTTGTATTAAAGACAATGCAATTGAAAATAAAAATATTAATGAAATGACTGGTGTAAACTTATTCAAAAAAATAAAAGTACTTGAAATGATCTCATAAAGATAAAGAGGATTATGATGAAGACGGTAGGTCTTCGAATGGAAATGATGATTATGATAGCAAGTTACCAAAAAAGTGAAGATAGAAAAAAAATCAGATGTAGAGGTTTAGAGAGTATAGAACGAAGAGGATCAGATAAGTATCTTTGAAGCGTATCCCAATTGTTAATCAGTTTATGCATTCTTTACTTTTGTTAAGGACATATTGGAGGTAGAGACGTCCAAAACTCAATTATAAGCTAAACTGGAAAGGTTGAAAAAGAAATATAAGAAAAACATAGACAAAATAAGTTTTTTCAAATCCCATGAAGAGAAGTTATGTAAAATGTCAAAGAGAATTTGGGAATTACAATTGAAGACTAAGACTATTTATTTATTTTAGGTGGAGGTAGTGCTGCTAACTTGGATGATTGGTTAGAAGAAATTCACATCAGTTAATTAAGAAAAATAATAAGGAAGAACTGTTGAAAAAGTTGCAATCTATGAAGATTGGTAAGGCTCGATAGTATTTGTTAGAGATACAAGTGATGGAGGAACAAGCAAACCTGGCTCCAGGGGCAGACATACGTGGAGCTTAGGGGGTTCACTCGAACCCCCTTGTTGAAAAATTACATGGTATATATAAGGTATACTTCTGATTTTAAGCATATACGTAGTAAAATGAACCCCCTAAACAACTAAAGAGGAGTGTGGCTTAATGACTAGGGGGTTCATTGTTAACTTTAATGTCCTGAGTTTGATTTTTCGGTAAATGCAATATTTTTAACCTTTTTTTTTTTGCTTTGAAAAGGCTGAGATGGGCTCAGATTTTGGGCTTAAAATAACCAATAAAAGGCTTGAAGACAAAGTAATGGAATAAAGTAGACATGAAGACAAATTAATGGAATAAAATCAAGGGAATCTGAAACTAAAGGAACAGAAAATGACATTACCAAACCAACAAATCTAAATACAAACAAAAAAAACACATTTCTTTACTACCTATGAATGCAAATCGAAAATAGAAAACAACTGAAAAGTAAAACACAACAACACATTTCTTTACTACATATGAATGCAAATTGAAAATAGAAAACAATATATGTGAGATACAAAAGTGACTTAGGATATTTGGGTACCTTTGACCGGATCTCAGTGATATGACGAACACAAGATGAATCGACGAATACGCGGTGGAATCGACCAAGAAAAACTATGAAATTGATGAATTTTACACTGATGAAGGCTAGGGTTTGTGAGATACGAATGAGACTTGGAATATTTGGGTCTTTTAATTGACTTAGGATATTTTAGAGGGAATCAGGTGGGTATTGAGTTTATGGGGTGGGTTGTTAGTTTATGGGTTAAAAGCAATGGTCAAACGGGTAGTTGCTTAGGATTTAGACATGTGTACAGAATGAGGGGCCGTTAGTGAGAGGGGCATGTGTGTACTGATAATTGGACGGCAGGGGCTGAGATGGACGCAAAGTTTAACGGATGGCATAGACGTACCATTTATCAAAGTTCGGGGGGTAAATTCGTCCTTTTTCCCCATTTAAAATTGTATTATTTTTATTTTTATTTTTATTTTTATGTTATTTCTTTTTTAAAATTTATTAGTCATAATTTTTATATTTTTGTCTTTTATTCTTCTTATTTATATTGTTCATTTTATTTCTACGTAACTTTCTTCTCATGTACTAACTCAAAGAAACTTTTGAGAAAATGATGAATTGTTATTAAATTTAAAATTGAATTAGAAAACTATTATATAAAATAAAGTAATTTAAGATTAATCGAATGGAAAAATTTAAAAGCTGTGAATATTCTTTTAATAAAATCTATTTATTTTAATTTTTTTCTCTTAATTTCATTGTATCTCCTTCTTACTATTTTCAAGTCGGTTCTAAAGAGATTAAAACTAAACTTATTTGATTGGTTCATAATTTGTTTTTTTTACAAATGATTAACCTACTAAATTAAATTAAATGAACCAAAAAAATCGACGATGTCATTTATTTATCTTATGAATATACACTATAATATTAGTAACTCGGTCTTTACACTTTTCTAAAAAATCTTGATGATTTTTAAAGTAACATATGATTGAATGTGCACTAATTCAAAATTTGGAAAAAATTCAAAAAAGTAGAATACTGCAAAATAAAAGGAAAAAAACACTAGAAATTTTAAAAGCTCGATGGAACAGACGAGTAGGAAGAACCTAAACACAACATGACAATATAAGTTAAACTTAACAGATTAAAAATTAATATTTTCCTTCCATCTCACTCGATTTTTCATCTTGTAATTTTTACATGCTTACTTCTTTATACTTCGAAATCTCTCAACAAAAATTCTGAATCTGCCACTGCCTAACTCTGATACCAATTTGAATGAACTAAAATTACTCAAACTAATAATACATGTAAAAGTAAAAGTTCCAACAATGGTTATGTGAACACCTATTTTTTAACGTATTAAAATTACTCCTATAATATATATTGTACAGTCTTTACTCATAATTTAATTTTGTATTTTTTGTTTGTCATTATTTATTTTGATTATTTTTTACATTTTCCAAAGGACTCAATTTTGATTGAATTACGTAGATTTAAATTCAATCCTGATAGCCCAATCAATTTTAAACCTGATCTGATGATAATGGTCAAGATTTAATCCTAGTCATTCATGACCATTTGATCTAAGGGCTCTTATGTGACCCTACCAGATATACAAAAAGACTTCAAAAAATAAGAATTTTAGTCTTATTTTTTATTTATATTTTCTTCTTCCCTTTATTTCAACTTATCACCATTGCCGCTAGCTGAACGCCACCTCTACCGCCACAGGCCACCACTCCACTGAAAAAATCACTCAAAAAATTTATCATTTTTTCCTTCCACCTTCCTCTACACAAATTCACAAACCATTTATCTTTAACCGTAGCTAAACTTCATAGATCTAAAATAACCAAACATAAATCATCACTTTTTTGTTAGACTTATGAAGTTCCAGTTATCCTCATCCTATACCCTTTACATTAATGTATAGAGCTCTTCAAGAACTGTCTTTTGATATAAATTTTGTGTAAAAAATCCATCGGAAAATTTTCCGACGATTTTTTTTGTCGACCCCCATTACCTTAAAACATATATCAATATTTTTCCCTCTCACCCTCCATCTGGATCTATCATTATCACAATTATTTTTATCACATAGGTCATTGATGTCGGGTTATATATTTTTTTGTTAGTGTTCCTTAAGATTTATCATGTTGAGTTTTGCTTGAATTTTTATTTCAAATTTATTTTTAGTTTATTTTTTATCTTTATTTATTGTGTCTGATCTTCAAGATAGGTTATATGGTTGAAATTTTGTGTTAGTGGGCGTGTTCATTTTTTAAATTTTAGGTCTTAATCAAATGAGTCTACATATTGGGCCTATTTTAAATTTTCAAATGATCCATTTATCTATTATTCAATTAATGAATAAAAGAATTTGACCCACTATAAGGGTAATGCAGTCTTTTTCTAATTAATCTTCTCTTGAATAAAAAGAAAAAAGAAAAAAATTTCATTGGTCATGTTGTGTGGCACATTTAGAAGGTAAAGAGTTTATTGCATGCATTTGACTCTTAGATTTTCAAGAAGAGTAGTGTGCTTCATATTCTCTATCTATTTAAACCTCATTCTCCTTTCATTTGAAAATGATGACAGAAAACAACAAGAAAAGAAATTAGAAAGAACGAAAAATTTACAAGAATAGAGAGTACAAAAGTCTTCTAACAAAAACAAAGAGAGATAAAAAATATTTTATAATAGAAAAGAAAGACTTCTTTTTTCTATGTGGATTTGTGAATACAACTAGCATTGCTTCCACTATTGTTTGTCATCATCTGTTTAGGGTTTTTTTTTTTACATTTTGCAATGTAATCCTAAAATAATGAATCATGTTCTTTTATATTTTGAATTAAGTTGTTTATATTAAGTTTGTGTGATTTAATCAAGCATATTGTAATTTTTTATATGATTATGTCTTATTATCAATAACTCTTATATTAAAGGTATTGCAATTGAAAATAAAAATATTGGTGAAATGGCTGGTGTAAACTTATCCAAAAATTAAAACTATTTGAAACGTCCCATGAAGATAAAGAAGATCATGATGAAAGTGGAGGTCTTCAAGTGGGTGTGATGATTGTTGACACCCAATTTTGGCTCTCCACATAATAATAATAATAATAATAATAATAATAATAATAATAATAATAATAATATAATATATGTGTTATAAGATTTCTCGTAGGAATACAACAATATTTTTAATTATTTATTTTATTTGATAAATGTTATTTCTTATAAAAATTAAATTAAATATATTATATTACTACTTACTTTCTCATTTTTAAATAAGCGTCGTTCTTAAAAATTGAATCTATTTTTGTTTAAATATAATTTCTTTTGTCGCAATAGATATTTTTTGTACATTGTTTAAAATTAGAAATCTTAATTAATTAATGAGTTACTAATTTATATTAATCTAATTTTAATAGTGACTAATTTTATCAAATAAGCTAATTATTTTTAATTTAATAAATTATGACTATTTAATAAAGGAGAGGTTATAATTTAAATGAATTCAATTTGAGTAATTTTGGCAATCCAAGTCCCCTTAAACCGGCCAATCCGTGTATGTCACGTAGACGAGCACATGGATTGTGCTTCTTTAGATTAAATCTTGACCTTACAATTAAATCTAATGGTCCTAGCTAATTAAGTTTTTATCATTATAATATATATATATAATTATTCCTTTTAATTCATGATTTATCCTAACCGTCCGATCAATTGATCGGACGGCCCAAATTAAATCCCAAATTATTTTCATCTTTTCCCAAAATAAGTACAATTCTCATCGCCTGTCAAAAACTTTTCCTTTCCCAGAAGCGTCCTCCTTCACCACACCAACGACGCCTCACTCTTTTTCCTCCTTCCCCATACCCCGTCACTCCTTCTTCTTATCAAATTCAGCCATGAACCGCCTGAAAACAACAATATCCGACGGTATCTTGCTTTATGTCTCTTCCATCATCCCTTTTCCGATGAAAAGAGACACCCTATGCCGCCTATACCTTATCTTAATGGCTTCAAAATCTGAAAAGGTGATATTGATTTGATCTGTAACAGTAGCTCTCTATTTTCCAGTGAGTATTTTGATTTCGAATTTGGAGTTTTGAGTCTGATTTTCACATATAAAAGGGTGGTGTTTTCCCATCCGAAGAGGAACAACCATCAAGAAAAACAGGAGGGAGAACCATCAAGAAAAACAGGAGGAGAACCATCAAGAAAAACGGGTAGGAACAACAATCAAGAATCCAACAATAGAGATAAGAACATATAGAAACAACAAAAGAGTTGTTGTTTGATAAAAGTATTCATCTTTTCCTTCCTTTTGTTTTCGATTTTTGGGTTCGAGTTCAAGTAAGTTTGAAGTCGGAATCCTTGACATCAAAGCCCTTGTTTGCTGCTCAACATAAGGTGAAATCCTTTTATCTCATTTATTTTTATCTTCCTATATCGTCATCTAATAATATGGCTCTGTGAAGAAACATGTGAGCATAAGCCGTTTCTATTTTTATGAATGTATTAAAATTTGTATCACAAATAAAACGATATCGATTGATCTAATATATGGCTGATTCGCGTTCAAAATTTTGAGACATGTGAAATTATTTTTTATTCATCTTCCTTCTCTACTGCATAATGCGTGCTATTTGTTTGTGAGGATCTTTAGGACTGATAAATATGAAGTTTTGTGTGTGTTGGAAGCCTTTGAGCGTGATTGCTTGAATCGCTGAAATTGATTCAGATGTTGCCTGTCAACAGAGAAAGGAAAATGATTTAACCACAATATAGCTTCAACCTTTGTTCTTGTCCATTTTCGGTTTTATTTTTGAAAATGCCCATTTTAAAGCTTTCCGTCAATATATGGCATGTAGCATACGAGGAAGTGATAACTATGTCAGACCAAACATATGTTTAAGCCAGTTGCATATTAAGATTATGTAGATTTATACTTATGTTCGAATATCACGAACTATCGTAGTATTAGAATTGTTTAATGTAGGTAAGACTTGAGATTTTTTATTTTTTTTTGTGTGTGTCTTGTTTTCTTTTGGTGAAGATGGCAACAACATTTACTAGCATGCTTAAATGGGTTCCTCTCTTCTTTTTTTCCTGAACAAAAAATAAAATGATTTGGCTTAATGCTCTGTTTCTTAGCTTACACGTAGGTTCTGTTCTTTATTTTCATAGATTTTTAAAGCATGTGAATAAATAATATATGGAATCTAATCAATATCTTGCCCAAATACAATCTGAGTTGGTTTACTTAAGGACGTTATGCATATAAGAATCATTTATGATAACTTAGAAGGCTGAAAATTATGCTTGCAGGTGTGTACATTGTTATCTCGAAATATCATACTTGTGCCTTTCCCTGTTACCCCTTTCTATTTTTTTATATATACAAAACTTGAATGTGTGAGAGCTCAAATGACATGGTAACTTATAGTTAACGCCTTGTATTCATTTTGCGATGAGTCAAGTCAGTTATCACAATCACATTCTCCTTTCTTTGGGTTTAGGAATTGAACCTTGTAAGATTTAGGAATATTGAAAACTTAAATAAAAATCATTGTTGCAGTAGCCTTCAATTTTTTATTTTTTATTTCAAAATCCATCAATGTGATCTTTGCATTGTTTCCTTGATTTGCTTTGTTTCTTATCCTTCAAAATCAATTTAATGGTAAAAGATATAACTTTGTTTCATGAGGATGGTGTCTTAAGGTTTCATGTAAATGTCAACTTGTCCTATGAATTGTTTCTAACTTTTTTTTTATCTCTAAGAAAGTTGTTTTGATCAAAATATAGTGTTGCCTAGTTAACATTGAATCTTATTTTCTCCAAAAGTTATCGCATGTTTCCTTCTCTGCCTTAGCTTAAAATTCTGAAATAGTGTGCTAATAAATTGGTTTCAAAGTTGGCTTATGTTAATCTACAATTGTTTATTTCCTACTGCCCTTTGATTTACGGTTCCATTTTATGTTAACATAGCCAAATGATCAAGTTTAAATCACCTTATCATATTTAAATCTCGTGAGAAAAATTGTGTTTTCTTTAGGATGTCTAAGGTCTGAAACAGTAGTATATGAGTTCTTTGTTACTTAATTTTCTTTTTTTTCCACATTAGGGCGATGATTTGTTACTTGGTGCATTTTTATAAACCCCCACCCCTCAAATATTTGTCTGAAGTTTTTTTTGTATTCTTAAAGTTTTAATATTTGGATCAAGATAACTGGATAGAACCTTTGATATTCATCTCAACATCATACTGCATTTCTTACTAAAGTCATCTTATACTTGATTACATAATTCTTGTATCCTTACCCTTTCTTTCCTATGTTTCATGTACAACCGGAGAGCTGGAGTTTCTACTTTGAAACTCGTTATTGGCCTAAAACATTAGGCCAACAGCAATTAGGATCCATCGCAACGCTTGGAGTCTCGCAAACTAAGAGTCCAATATTTCTTAGTCTTCCTCTTTTCGAATCTTAATCATATTGTTTGGATATATTGGCTAACCTTTACTTGCAAGTTTGATATATTGTTTGTCTTTTATTTTGAAGTTTGTTTACGTGAACTAATATTATTTGTTTATAAATTTAGTTGAGATACCTTTAGAACAAATGATACAAAGATATTTTCTAAAAAAATGGGTTAGCATTTTTAATTATAACATTCTTTTAGGCTTCTTAAGTTGAAAAGAAGGGCTTATAATTTTAAAAGATGTCCAAATGAAGTTTCAAAAGGGTGAAATAATATTCATTTAGGTGTTTAAGTAGGAAAAAAATAAAACTCATAAGTTAGGATTTCCAAATGAATTTGAAATTAGTTTTTTTAAAAAAAATAAAAAAATAATTACCTTTAGAAATACATAAGGACGAAATAATCACCTTTAGCGATATATAAGGCTAAAATAATCACCCTTTCAAAATATTTTTTCTTTTAGGAAAGTGGGCCTATTTTTTATCACCCCTTTATAAAATATAATGTCTATTCTTACTTTTGAATGAAATATTTCGAAACTCTAATCCCTTAACATGCTATTTCAAAATTTTAAATATGCCAACAGGTTGCAAATATAAGGTACATACATATATGTCATACACATAAAGGTATAAATTTTATATTTTAGATTTATTATTCTCTACACATGACCTATTATTTTATTACACTCTACTACCATTTTTACAAATGTTACTTATTTATTTCTATAGAATTTATAAATGCCTACACTTGGATATACGTATTTTTTTTACTACGTATAATTTGTCGTCAATTCTTCTATATATGTAAATAAATAATAAGTGTTCATATGTTCTAAACAACTTACATATATATACTATACTTTATAATAAACATATTTAAGATCACAAACCTTTATATAATATTTTAATAGTTTAACATCTAGTATTATTTATTTATTTATTTTATTTTTTTAGAAAATTCCATTCTATATATTTTCATTCAAATTACACATCCCATATTACTACGTATTTACACTCAACTACTATCTTATTTTTATTTATTTTTTACGTCTTTATAAGACGACAAATTTTCAAAAATTCAACATCTATATTTTTTAGGATAATTTTATTATGATACAACTATATATATTTTGACATATAAATTCATCGTATATTTAAGTACATTTATTTATTTATTTCACAATACCACGATTAAATCCATTTTATAAGACATATATATGTCATACCTTGTATTGCACTCCTTTTAAACTAACTAATTAACTTATCATTAATTTTTAAAGCAAATAAATAAACAAGTTTTTCTAATCATATTTTCCTAAATTGAGTTTAAGGACTATCTTCAGATAGGCTCTGAGGGGTGCTTAACACCTTCCCCTCGAGTAACCAAAACCCTTACTCAGAATTTCACTGGTTTCGCAAATCAAAACAGAGTTTACATTTACATACATAAAAAATGGTTTTCCTAATATTTTCCTTAAAATTTAGGTGGCGACTCTAAAACAAACAAAACAAAATTTCCAAAAAAATCAGAGTGTCAGCCGTATTATGTTGTGAACTGTTTCGGCCTGTTCGAAATAGGGTGCGACAATGATTGTAATAGCAAGTTATCAAAAAAAAGTGAAGATGGAAAAGAATTCAAATGTAGAGTTTTAGTGAGTATAGAACGTAGAGGATGAGATAAGTCTATTTGAAGCTCAACTCAATTATTAATAAGTTTATGAAGCATTCCTTACTTTTGTGAAGGACACATTAAAGATAGAAATGATCAAAACTCAATAACAAGTTAAACTGAAAAGGTTGAAAAAGAAATATAAGAAAAACATTGACAAAAGAAGTTTTTTCAAATCTCATGAAGAGAAGTTATTTAAATTGTCAAAGAGAATTTGGGGATCACAAGTGAAGACTAAGACTATTGATTTGGTTTTACGTGGAGGTAGTGTTGTTGATTCGGACGATTGATTAGAAGAAATCTATGCCAGTTAATTAAGGAAAAGGATATGGAAAAAATACTGAAAAAGTCACAATTTGTGAAGATTGGAAAGGCTCGACAGTATTTATTGGAGATACAAGTGATGGAGGAACAAACAAACCTTATTCTTATATCAATTGAAAGAAAATAAATACTCAAAGTAATAATATATGCACAAGTAAAAGATTCAACAATGGTTATATATAAGAAATTTAGTAATCTACTTAGAAGAGATAGGGGACTTTATTCAATAACCCGATAACTCTTATATCACATTACACATTAAGTGTATCTCTCTATATTGAAAATATGTAATAAGACACTGCTATTTATAAGACTAACAAACCAAATTAAACTAGGACTAGAAACCTTCCTAACTAACAAATCTTATTTAAACATAATTCAGTAAATACCATAAATAACAAATCTTAAACTACTAATAAATCTTATAATTGAATTACTACAAATAACAAATCCTAAACTAATAAGGAATCATATCCTTGATTTATTCCCTACCGCTAATAATGGAGAAGATGAGTATATGATGTCAGAAAGGGAGGATCTATTTGGATTAAATTATTGAAAAAAATTACGAGTTGATAAAGTTATTCAAGACTGACTTGGATAATGAAATTTTAGGCAGTTTCATAGTATTCATATATATATATATAAAAAGTCTATATAAAAATATTCTACTATTATAGAAGTGTGAGTAGAATAGGAGGTATCAACATGTATGCTATATGCCAACAAAATTCATTTTAAGGGTGATTCAATCATTTGCATCTTCTATTTAAGATGCACATTATTGCCTTAAGCTTCTGTATTTGACGTGTCAGAATTTTCTTGCCATTACCATTAGTTGGCTTCTACCCTAAACCCAACACATTTATATCCCAAATGGCAACACATTTTATTTTATTTATATCTACTATATACAAGTGGCTAGAAGCAGGTAGCTAATGGACGACATGCCTGCTTCTTGCCAGGGGCAATTTCAAAAGTTTCAAATTATGTTACTTCTAGCAATGACACTTAAGTGTTTGAAGGCATGTACTTGTTCTTCTTTGGACAAAAAACCAGGCTATCTCTTATTATTTCTTTTTGCATCTTCAATTAACTTAAAGTTTGTGAAGAATGGTGGACCCCATTTGTATTTTGATTTCACGCGCATACTGGAGTCTTTTTATTTCTCTTCACAAAATAGGTAAAAGAGATGGACCCTACTTTGAATATGTTTCCGCACGCGCTGCCTTTGCAATCGTTTTACAAAGATGAATTACATTATCATACAACTTACTTTCTTAATTATAATAAATTAAGTCTTTTGAAAAATTAATTAAAATTAATTATAGTTAATAATAAGAATAGATTAAAAATAAATAATAAATTATCTTTTGATATTTAAATTGAATAAATAATTATTAATATGGTAGACAAATAAAAATAAACAAAGCGAGTAAAATAGTATCTTGTGGTAATCAACTTGTAAATGAACACCATAAATATTATTCTACTTATTCATATTTATGTGATGGTATTTAATTGATCACGATATTTTTTGAGGAGTTATTGTGCATTATTTCATTAGGAATTCTAAAAAGACCTTAAAATGATAGAATAATAAATATAATTTTTTTTAAAAATTATTATAAATTACAACTTAGAATATTTGAAAATTATATAAAAACTTTGATCGACTCTTCAAATTTCATTTGTGTCACATAAATTGAGACATAGAGGATAATATATTATTTAAAATTAAAACGATACTATAAGTGACAATAATTAACAATTCAAATATTTTTAAAAAATTAAAAATTCGGCTGGTTCTCTAAGTTTTATCCATAGCACTTACATTAGGAAACACCATTAAGTAGATGATTTTTTTTTACTTATTTATCTTAGTTGATTGAAATCATTTCTCTTTCCATTGCAGGTTATTTTAGACTTACTAATTATTACCTAGTTAATTTTAAAAAAATCGTGTGTTCTCTCATCATTTTTTTCTAATTATTTACAACTTCAAAATTTAAATATACTTATCGAAATTTGTAACTACATCATTGTGAACTCCTATCTATCTGTCAATTTGAATGTGAGGAATCACAGGAACTAAGATGAAATTATATGTTAATCACGTCGTATTATTAATTTGAAGTTATACTCATTAACAATGAGAGTGTAAAATTTTTATTTTAAAATAATATATAATCACCGTAGTTAAATTTTACTTTTATTTTAACCAAAGAGTTAAGTCTTAACTTATAGTAGAAATTTGCTAGTACTTATTTTATATTTAAAAATTTATGTAATTAAGTTTGAGATATATTTTCAATTTTATGTAATTAAGTTTGAGATATATTTTCAATTGTCCCATAAAATTTTGTGATGAATTTTTTATGAAGAAAATATAAAATGAAATAAATTGTCAATGTGTAGCTTACATGTCCTTTTATTATTTATCATTTTTTCTTTGAATATTGATGTATAGATTCCCTGTCTGTGACAAGAACAAAAAGAAACAATATTTTCCTTGTGTAGACGTCTATATACACCTGTTTTCCAAGAAAATTCAAACTCAGTAACCTCATCACAGTTTACACCTAATTCTAATTTCTAAGGGTTCCATTATAAAGAATTAATAAAATGATACAAAACTTATAATCACATAATATGACAGAGAGAACCAGAGTGCTCGCTCTATTAGCAAAAATAAAGAAAACAACTATATCCAAATGCTGAAAGCATTTCCTGATGACTTACACAGGGATGTTTGCATTGGCACGTCCTGCTGAACTGCTATTACCTTTTGCCTCGAGTACATCAGACATAGACCTCAACCTGTTTCTAATCTCCGTGAATGATGGCCGAGCTTCAGGATCAGCAGACCAGCATTGTTCCATCAGCTTCCTCCACTCGGGATCACACCTTTCTGGCATTGGAGGCCGAAGAGTATTCTTCAAAATCCCCCCTACAACAATTATCAAACAAGGTCAAATTGGAAAGGGTTGGGAAATCATTAAGACACAATTCTTTTCTTTTCATTGCCTCAAAGGACCATTAGTTTTTAGTTGCTCTTCATCACAAGTAAGCTGGCTGTTCTTTATATCTTTCTGGCCCAATTAGGTGTGAATTGGCCTACACATTCAGCATTGTTGAGCATTGATATGATCGAACCAAACGAAGTACGTGTACTAGCAGCAGTCTTATCTCCCTCAGACTATGAATACATGACAATCTCAGAAATGACATGATCACCTACAAATGTTGCACAGTCAAGTGGTTATACTTCTTGAACTCGCAGAGAGCAAGAGTAATGCTTTTGACTGGAATTATGCTTTGAGGCTAGACCCTTGAACTTGCAGAGCATATCGGGATACTGATTAAAAATAGCTCAGTTTCGATGCATGGGTATATATTTTGAACGACCAATATAGGAATCATTTATTAGCACCGACACTTCCAATAACAAGGACAGAAAGTTAATTTGTTAAAATTTCGAAAGACTAAGCTTGGTCATGGCCAGACATTTTGGCTTTTGCCTCATGTTCCAAGTTTCACATGTATTAAGAGAATGGAGAATTCTCAAGCACATTAGCAATAGCAACAATTAACAAGAGTGAGATGCTGGTCTGCAAAGTTACTTGCATATGCTGGCAGCTTGCAGCTCATAAAAGCTGTATCTGCATATCTTTCCTACGGAGAGGGGGTGCCTACGTTACTAAAAGGGCTCTAGTGGCATGTGAAAAAGTTTGCCTCCCAAGGTCAGCAGAAAGTTTAAATATCATGAATCTTGTCACTTGGAACAGAGCAGCAATCTTAAAGCATTTATGGGCTATAGCTGAGGAGAATAACCATCTCTGGATCAAGTGGATCCATATCTACTATGTGACAAATGAAGTCCTGGACAAATGCACTACTCCTGGAAATGCTAGATGGGTTGTGAGGAAAATTTTGGAGGCAAGGAAATTAATGATGCAGGCAGCTGGACTACAGGGGGACTTGAAAACTAGGCTCATGGCTAGGGTGGTAAAGCGAGAAAATGACCAAAATGGTCCTTGATGTATGGGGCTTGAACATTCTTGGTCCTTTACATATATTATCTTACTAAAATAGTCCTTGAATTATATAAAAATATGATCATTTTGGTCTTTAACCCTAAAACTAACTCTACGAGTGATATTTTTTGTTAAACTTAACTGTGGGTCGCACAAAATTGCCACATGGCACACCCCTTCTCCCTCAATCTTCTCTCTTCTGTTGCAACTTTCAATTGATTTATTCTTCTCTCCATTACCTCCTCCTCCTTTTCTAAACCAAATTTTATCAGGAAAAAAAAAACCGACACACAAAAATCTCTTCAAATTTCAAAGAATATTTTAAGATTCTATTTTCCACCTTTATCCATTACATTTTCGCCCTTTAATGTCAACAACGGAATAAAAAATTAATACATCGTAAAAATGACAATAAGAAAAAAGCTATATTCTTCTCTTAGATCCCTTCAACAAGAGAGAATACTTGTTTTAAACTTGAAAATAGTTTACTTATGGAGATCTCGTAAAAGAGAAATGGAGTGTTTTATCTAATTTACTTCATTCATATTTATTTTAATGGATCGTTTTTTTTTGTCTAAAAATGGGAGTTGTTGGGGATTATTATTTCAGAGGGGAACTAACAAACGAGTGTAGTGTGTATATATATATATTTTTTACAAGAATATGACAAGTGGGTGAACTGAAAATGGAGCATGGCCTCTAATGGTGGTGAAAGAAAGAAGACCAAAACAGTCATCGGTTAAGTTTAACAGAAATTCTTACTTCTATGGTTAGTTTTAGGTTAAGGACCAAAATAGTCATATTTTAATATACATTAAGGACTATTTCAATAACATAATATATATAGAGGATTTAAAATCTCCAACCCTTATTTATCAAGGACCATTTTGATCGTTTTCTCGTGGTAAAGTAGACGTTCTCGATCAGGAGGACATATACATGCTTGCTCCCTATTCACCCCATGGTTCCATGGAAAAGTCTGTCCATGAAAAAAAACATTCACCCAAGGCACAAGTTTATCCTCTGGCAAGCAGTGCAAAAACGATCTAAGTTACGGGACTCTTCACTTTCAATGCTGCACCCGTGTCTGATTCTCCAAAAATACACTACTTTTGGCGAATCTGACACGCACTCCTTGACATTTTTGAAGAGTCCGAGCCTAAGTTGCTCGGACTCGGGTGCAGGTGTCTGATACGGGTGCGGATCTAGAGGTCGGATCCTTCATGATCTATTTTTTAAGATTCGAGTATATGGATCCATGTAGGGATACGAGTGCGGGGATTCGCCTAAAAATAATTAAAATATCTAAAGTTAGAGTTATAAAACCTAAATTACGAGATATTTTGTGGAGAACTTGACGAGAATCTTGGAAGGAGATTAAAGGAAAAGGAGTGACATAGAAATTTCTATATAAAAGGTATTCCATTTTCTTCAATTTCATCTTAGCTTTTGTATTGATTATAGAAATAATTAAAACTGTCTGGACTTTCCCCATCAATTTTGGTCAAGGTACCCAACATTGGTTGAACAAATCGGACACGGATCCTACTCCCACACCCACACTTATGTCGTGTCAACATGGGTGCGGCACCAAAAGTGAAGAGTCCGAGCAACTTAGGTCCGAGCAACATAGAAAAAGTTTGCCCACAGTTGAGAGACTGCTAAAATTTGGGGTGCAGGTACCCCCGCTGTATGCATTCTGTGGTAATGCTGATGAAACAATGGATCACTTACTTTTCACATGCCCTATCACAAGGGCCTTATGGCAGAGGATCCTGAGTTGGCTGAACTTACAAAGAACCATTGGCAATTGGCAGGTGGAGACTCTGTGGATAAGTTCTTGTGCAAAGAAGAAGTCTGGTAGAGGTGCTATAATAAGCAGCTTACATGCAATGTTAGTTTGCCCTATTTGGAGGGAACACAATCAGATTAGATTCTAGGCTGGTAGATACCAAGCAGACAGAATATGCCTACATCCATTTCAGAGGTACCAACATCAAAAACTGGCAGGCTACCCTAGATAGTCTCACCTCCTTCCCCCGATGGACTTGGTTGCACTAGAAATTGTTTCACGATAATAAATAGATAGAAGTATTGGTAATAGCTGAGACTGATGAGAGAGATTTGTAGTGAGGCGTTATGTACAGATGGTCTACTTCTGTTTTCCTCTTCTATTATTTTTTCTTTAAATTTGAGAAACAGGTGGTCAGCCCTGTTTAGTTTTGTAATGTGTCACTTTTGGTATTATAACAGTTTGATTATCAACAATTAACAAGACTAGAGCAAATGTATTAGAAACAAGGCTGAAGGGGAAATATGTATAAATCATATGATATTTTTCAGAAAAAACATGATTTAAAATATAATTAAGCTGACATGTTGTCAACTCATTGATTTATAGCACAGAAAATGTTAATGCCATATGGTCTGATTTCTTAAATGATATCATGTCCTTTGAATTGTTTATGAACCTCAAATGGATGTAAGCACAGACTTGATCATGCAAGTATAACTCCCATTATTGTTTTTTTTTTAATTGGTAAAGTTATATGCCTCAGCATTAAGGGCATGCTGGACACCTCCAAAAAGTTGTTAGGAACCATCCTAAAGTAATTACAATGAACCTAAAAGATCTACGAACTGTTTAGCTTCTTCTATACAATTTTCTTTACACCAAAAGTGAAATATTACAATGCATCTTCCTTTAACTTCCAGAATATTGTTGGCTTTGTTGTCAAAACATCTTCCATTCCTCTTACCTCCGTTTGTCCATCAATTACATTCTGAGATTAGTCTCCACCATTTCTTCTGAGATTTGTTGCCCCCTCTCCTAATCCAGCAACTTAGAATGTCTGTTGTATGCTCAGGCATAGTCCATTTGATCTCTGTTAGACTAAAGAATAGAGACCATAGCTGGTAGGTGAAGTTGCAGTGAAGGTAGAGATAGTTGTTTGTCTCTCCCTTCTCACGGCACAGGGAACACCTAGATGAAATATGGAACTTCCACCTTTGTAGTCTCCCATTAGTGAGGCAAGCTTTTCAAACACCCAACCAAGTAAAGCACTTAACCTTTTTTGGTGCCTTACTTTTCCATACCGGCTTCAAAGGCCTGGTTTGATCTGAGGCTGTGTCTCTGCTTCTTTTGTATAGCTTCTGCTTACTGATTAGATCCCATCATTGTTGTGTTTCCATTTGATTGTATCAGACTCTGTATTAGTGCCACTGAACCCTTCAAGAACAGCCATCAGGTCCACAAATCTGTCTACTTTCCAATTATTAAGGTGCCTCTAAGAGTGATGTCCCATCCCTGTTAGAGACCAGCTATCAGCTACTGTAACATTTGTAGATGAAATGTTGAACAAATCTGGGAAGGTCTGCATCAGAGTTGCTTGACCAATCTAGAGGTCTTTCTAGAACAAGATTTTGCTCCCATCTCCCACTTTGTACAATATGTTTTCTGCTAATTTGGGCCATAGATTCCTAATGATTCTCCACACTGATGTTATACGTACTAGTAAGTAGTAACTATATTTGTGCACCACGAGTCTTTCTGTCCATATTTGCTTATGACCACATCTTTCCACAAAGCCTGTTGTTCCCCATTAAATCTCCACAACCATTTCCTAAGTAGTGAGTTGTTTTTT